>JAHWXV010004844.1:0-22656 GCA_024586415.1 Phrixothrix hirtus | reverse complement strand
ATGCAACTGTACGCGTGAAATTTGGGATAAATTTGCGATATCAGAATACCATACCTAAGAAACCCTTCAGTCCTTTTTGTGTTCTTCGGACTCTCCATTTTTAGTACTGCTTGTAATTTTTTTAGGGTTGATTTGGATTGCTTGTTCATTGAGAACGTATCCCAAAGATTTTATTTTTGTTTGGAAAGAATCGCATTTTGTCTCTTTCTAACTGCAGGTTTGCATCTTTTAATTTTCGGATAACCTTTAGTAGGTTTTTCTGCTAGTTCTCTAAACATCCATCAGTAACCATGATGTGGTCTAAATATGCGAATGCACAAGGCTCCATTTCTGGTCCCATGGCTAAGTTTAAGAAGCATTGGACTGTGACATCGGCAGTGTCTAATCTAACTGGAAAAATACGGAATTAAAATAGTCCTTTGCCGGTTAATGGCTCGCTTTCTAGCTCTAACGGTGCTTGATGGTATCCATTTTTGAGATCCGGTGTCTTTATATATCGAGCTCCTCCTAACTTGTTTAGGTTTTCAATTAATGGTAATAAGTATCTGTCATTTGATTAAGTTTCCTGAATTCAACGCAGAGTTTGTACACATCTAATTTAAAAGTATTTGATGTCCTTTAATTGCTACGGAGTACCCCATTTATTGCAGCTTCAACTCATGCTTTAGTTCAGTAGACATATATCAGATACAATATGTCCCTACAGTTTCAAATAATATATCGATTCCAGCACTAGAAGGATACAAAGTAAACTACCTTAAAATAATAAAGAAAGATGGTACCGCTAAAATTAGTTTGAATTCTAATCCAAATTATATGTATCAAATATAAAGACAGTAACATCTTTGCAACAAAAATACTGCTATTTTGTAATTTATACTAGTCAGGACTTATACTCGTAAATAGAAAAAATCTGGTTTGAGACAACGCACGACTTTCTCTTACGCGCATAAATATGTAAATAGTGTCCAAAAATGATTAAATTATTATTCATGTTTATATTGGGAACAATAATTAGAACGGCAACCCATCCAAGTTATTGGACACGCAAAGCGCTGCTTAACTCTAGAGATATTCTCTAATGACTCGCTTCGACGTATTTTTACAGGCAAACCGCTAAGTTCGCGTAAAAATATGTCAAAGACGTGGGAATCGTAGCAAGTTTTAAAAAAATTGTAAAAGAAGCTTTCCAGAAAATTGCAAAAAAAATTTAAAATCTCAAGAATAAAGTCGCTCTTCTGGTCATTCGATTTTAATTAAATTCTTGCCATCTCGTGTACGAAAGATAAAAAACTTGTAAGTTTTTAATTTTCATATGAAAGTGCTTTTGAGATATTGTTCACAACTAATACTCCAAGTACTTCCTATTATCTTATTTCCAAAGATTTATTAGAGAAGCCTCTTGGTTAATATAAAACTAAATTAGGTAGCTAAGAAATATACTAAGTTTAAAAATGTCGTTAGAGCCGATTTCAAGAAAACCGTCAAAACGAAGTATTCGAAATATGTTCAAAAATGACAGAAATAAAGTGATACTTTCGGTTATTTGATTTTAACAAAAATATTAGTTTTGCACAAAAAGTTAGTTATTTCGTAAAATATTAATTTTCATTTAGCTAGGGCTTTTAGTTTCATAGCTATTTTATTCAGAGTCACCGGTGAAAGCACTTCCGGTTACTTGATTTACGGAAAATTTTCTGAGTAACCGCCTAGATTATATAAAAGAGCCTTAAATGTCCAAGAAACGTAGTAAATTTGAAAAAAATCGTTGTAGTGGATTTCGAGAAAATGTCAAAAAACGAAAAATTCGGAAAATATTTAGAAATAACAGAAATAAAGTGGTACTTCGGGTTATTCTATTTTAACCAAATTTTTAATTTAGCACACCAATGGGGTTATGACTTTGAATATAAATTTTGATTTCACTAGAGCGTTTAGTTTAATATTTATTTTAGTCAGACTAAACGGTGAAAGTAAACCCGGTTATTCGAGCTACAAATTTCAAATTTCATTTATTTCCAAATGGCCTAACAATATATGACGGGCGTATTTCTTATAATTTAATGAATTTACTTATTTTTTATATAGGTGCTACCACCGCCCTCCTGAATAGACCGTGGAGTTTGGTAATTGCCTAAATTAAAATTTATTTTTAATGGACAAGAATATGTTGGCTTCCTAATATATTAATTTGCTAGTCTCAATATTCGCTGTTTATGGTTTCCCTTGCAATTTATCTTATAGATTCTAAAATAAAATAATGTTCCTAATTGCTACTTAACGTAAATTTTCGAAGAAGAGTTTTTTATTAAAGTTTAAAGCTAAGTATATCACTAAGAGTTCTTCGGTGATAGCTTATTCAGTACTCATTACTAGTATATGTTTTGCTACCTCGGTCTCTGGAATCCATGAAACTAAGAAAATGAAGTGAACAATGTATTTTAAGGTTTAGCTTTCACAAGGGGTTTTGAAAATTAACGTTTCACTTTAGATCTAAATACAGGTAAAACTAGGATATGCACTAACTTCACTGCCTTATAAAATTAGCTGGGCGATGTTGGTGGTTGTCGATCGTTGTAATATTTGATGTTAAAGGATGTGATGGTGTCTTCCACTTGAGTGTGGCCTTTTACGTTTTGCCGTCATATGTATGACGTCGGGTCTGAATGTATTCTTTTTGGTGTCATATCATGTTGTTACGAGATTGGAAATGTGTGTGTTTGTATTTTAATGTATGTTATATAGTACAACTTTTGTAATATGTTAGCTGTTTTACTGTAGAGTATGTCATTGTAATTAATGATTTTGTTAATCGTCTGAACCACAACTATGACAAGTTAATGTTTACAAAATGCGCTTGGCCCCGTTAAGTAATTATTGTTTTGCTAATTCATGTCGGGTCGTCAATGTATTAAATTAATAAAAGAATAACTGTAAAAGAATTGAATTGTAAAGCAACAGATATAGTAGGTTTGTATAGGACCTAAAAGTTTTTACTTGTATGTATGATTTAGGTTCTTGTCGAGGGTATAAGTCCTTTGCCAGTTTGTTTAGTGTATGGAAGTCATGTTCATTTTGTAGAATTTGTGTTATTTTGTATTCTAGTTGGATTCTGTAAGAGTTTAATTGGTCGTTAGTAATATCATAGTTGAATAGTACATGTTTCGGTGTGCCTTCCATCCCGCATAAGCAGGTAGCCGAGTCCCGTCTATTAATTTTGTATAAGTATGAAGAGTAGGCACCATGCCCTGTCAAAAAGTGTATTAACCCTCTACTCGTATTTAACCATCTGTTACACTCTACAAATCTGACATCTAGGATTAAAGAGTACGTCGTTCGTTCTTTCGTAATTCATTCTACTCTCTTTGCCACAATTTACGATGTTATTTGTAATATCAGATTTTCTTTCCACTTATTAGTTCAGTATCTCGCTGACTTTTTCTATTGCGACTTTTTTAAACCAGTATCTTGCGGCTGCTCTTTTAAGTTGTAAATGTGCTGGAAAAACTCCAAGAATCACCAACAGAGGGTCTGTCACTGCTGTGTTGAAGGCTCCAGTTATCCTAAAAATCGCTCCCATTTGGGTAGATAGAATTTCTTATGTATTGAGCCAATTTGAAGTCGATTATTCCAAGTAATGGCAGCGTATGATAATATGGCCACAAGAATATTATTGAGGTATAGTTTAACACTGTATAGAGGGATTTTTGCAATCTTTTTGTGCTATTCGGGCTATTTCTATATTATTGTGGTGCTTTTCTCGTAAATTTTATGGACGTGTTTATTGAAATTGCATTTTTCATCAATTATAACTCCTAGGAACTTGGTAACTTTGACTCGGGAGATTTTTTGGTTGTCCAGCTTGATAACTGTATCCCTCTATAGATTTCCCATTACTAGGTTGTAAGTTATTTTTCGGGCGATATTTTTAAATTAATCTCCGAGCAGAAATTCTTAATCTTTTCAAGTGTAACGTTAGTTTTCATTTCAGGTTCTCTTCTAGATTTGGCTTCTAGGAGAAACGCTGCGTGGTCTGCATAAGCGGTTGTCTGTAAAATGTCTTCGTCTTCTAATACCAGATGGTCGTCCAAGGCGATGTCCCAAAAGGCACCCCTTTGTGAGTCTCTTAGTTATCCGATCATGTTTTCCTTTGTAAGTTGCGTACATTCGCTGGTAATAAGGGATGACACTTTTTATTAAATCGTGTGGAATGTTTATCTTCTGCAGACCTTGGATTAAGGCCGGCTACCATAAGTTATTAAATGCTCCGTTAATGTCTACGCAGACCAGTATTGTGCATTTGACGTGACTTTGCGAGATTGTGTGTAACAGTCTTTGAATGGCATCTTCCGCCTATCTGTCTTTGCGAAAACCATATTGACTCTCGCTGCAACCGTAGTCTGTTCTATGTTCTTTGATTCTATTACATATAAGTTTCTCCTGTAGATTACCTAATGTGTTGAGCAGACAAATCGATCGGTATGATTTGGTGTTCTGTAGGTCTTTCCCAGTTCCCCTTTTAAGTATTATTACATTAGCTTATTTCCATGCACTAGGTATCTTACCCTGAAAAAGACATTCATTGCAGAAGGCTAACAAGTTCGGCGATAATGGGTCTAGTAAAGCTTTTACGATTTCGTTTTTATTTCCTTCTGGTCTTGGTGCTTTGTTGTGTGTCAGTTTGTTTATGGCATCTTGTAGTTCTGTGCAATAAACGGTTTTGATATATTCTGGTTAGGCGTCGAAGAACATGTCTTTGACCGTATTTTTTTTTGAAAGTCAATGTCCACGTTTAAGTCGTCGTCTGGTTGTACGATGTGTAATAGGTACGTAAATTTATTAGTATATGTCCCCCCACATTTCTTCAAAGTGCTGATGGCAGCGTCTTGATGAAGTTTTTCGGTTGCCATCTTGTATGATAAGCCTCATGAATTTATCTCTAACTCCTTCACTGTGCAGTTTATCCGGCTTTTAATTTTAGTGCCATACACTTCGTTGATGTACATGCTTTTAATCTGCATGTACTCGTTAAGTAATGTTGTCCTAAGATACGGAGTTAAGGATGTTTGATACCTCTTTCGAGCTTACCTTCTGCGATCTGGGAGATGTTCATTCAAGGATGTGGTCTTTGCTTTCGACTTTAGGGATGACTAACGTTATTGCATCTATGATTAATTTTGTTATTAATTTTGCTTGTCTATTTGTATTCTAGTTTCGCTGTATAATTTGTCGTGGTTTGTAGGTATTTTGTAGTAGCGTCCAATTTGCTTTTTTATGGCTGTAAATTTTTGCGTTTGTCTGTAATGATATATAAGGTTGGAGTTTTTGTCAAGTTGGAAATAATAATGTTATGGTCACTTAATGCTTTGTTCTCATGTACTTTGCAATGTGTTACCTTACTGTATGCTTGTAACATTCAGAGTGTCATGTCTATATTTGTCTTTGTATTGTTGTCCCCGTAGTATATCGGTGGGTTATTGACTTGAGGATCTCCAACTGAACCTCCTGAATTAATTCCAATAGTCTCTCAGCATTATAGTTAGGCTTGTCACTATGCTACATATTCGATTTAACGTTAGCCTCCATCGCATATATGACATCCTTGTCCATGTCTATTTGCGCAATGTTTTGAATTCTTAGGAGTTGGTCTTTTATATTATCAAAAAATTGAAAATAGACAGTTACCAATATCTAGCTTCCCGAGTCCCTTATGCCTTCTATGCGAATGCAATGGGAATTACTAAGATGTTCCACTACAGTTGCCGTAATATTTTGATGAAAAATTACTATCGCCACCATGGGTGATTCGCTCTTACAATTATTAAACAAGATATTGGCATGTCTTGAAGCTTTCCATTCACGGTAGTATATAACTCCTTAAGTAGCATGGCGTCCACCCCAGGATCCTTCGAAATCATGCTCAGCTCATGCATAACCGTCGCACTATGTAGGCAGTTATGCTTTAAAAATCTTATAATAGGTGTCTATTAAGGATGTGGCTGTTAAGCAATTTCTGTTGTGGATCAAGGATGATTCTTCCATATGTTGTTACGTAGTCTATGTATAAAGATTCCAAGTCCAAAACTTCCCCTCTTCTGCTCAGGACTGTTTTAAGAAGGTCTTTTAATTTTCTGATGTTTGTTGGAAAATTTACGCATCTCAGTTGAATTCTATCAACTGCACCACATACTGGAAACGTACCCTTTCTGCCGGTTTTGTGCTTTATCCTAACCAGGTGTCTTAAAGCGGTGTTCAATTTTGCTTGTTTTTATAGTCTGCTATGTATAATGGAGAGTTATACACTGGCATACGCCTCTGTGGGACCTATTGCTGAAAATATTTGTATTAGTGTGATTTTGTTTTGTCGTTATTTGTCAGCAGCCGTTGACGAAGGTGTTGGTATAATGTCTTTTTGTTCACATTTGTCGAGCTACAGCAAATTTTCTGGGAAACAATCTAAACTATATAAAAGGGCAGTAAATTAAACAAAAATCGTTTGAGCCGAATTCGAGAAAATGTCAAAAAATCAAAAAATTGCAAGAGTAAGTGGCCCTTTCGGTTATCACACTTTAGCGAAACTGTTGCGGGCATGTCCTATGGTGGCTATAAACTTAATCATAAGATTCTCTTTATCTGTGACTTTTCGTTTACTAGTTATCATCACCCAAGCACGCACACCTGTATACATACTCGCATGCATATGAGCAAGCGCTATAGCACGCACACATGCACACGCGAATGCACAAATGTACGCGCTGGCGCATGCGCGAGAATACAAACCACGGTCACAGGCACACGAATAAATACAAACACAGGAGCAGGAATAGGCGGGGGCGCGAGGGCAGGAGCGGGAGGGCGCGCAAGCGCAGACGCGAACGCGGACGTAGGCATAGGCACAGGCAACGGCGTAGATAGACACATGCGCAAACGTAGACGCGGCCGCAGGTGCAGGCGCAGGCGCAGACTTGAACGCAGATGCCGATCTAAGAGCAAGTGTAGAGGCATGGAAGGGCTGAGAGGCACCCGCCGCAGCAGGCGCATACACCAGCGCTGACGCTAACATAGTCGCAGATGCAGGCGCAGACACAGGCGCAGATGCAGACGCAGACGCAGGGGCAGGCGCGGACGCTGGCGCAGACACTGACACAGACGCAGACGGAGGCGCAGATGCAGAAACAGAAACAGACGCAGACGTAGACGCGGACGTGGACGCGGACGCGGGCGTAGACGAAGATATACACGCTGACACAGAACCAGACGAAGATGCAGATAGAGACGCAGACGCCGACGCAGACGCACACGCAGGCATAGACGCAGATTCAGGCGCAGGCGCAGAAGTGGATGCAGACGCGAGGCAGACGAGGGCGCAGATGCAGGCTCAAGCGCAGGCGCAGAAGCATGCCCAGACGCAGATGCAGATGCAAATACAGACGCACGCGCAGACGCAAACTCAGAAGCAGACGCAGACGCAAACGCAGATGCGGACGCAGTTGCAGACGCAGGTGCGGATAAAGACGCAGACGAGGGCGCGGGCGTGGATCTCGACTCGGACGCAAACGCCGACCCATACGCGCATACGGACTCAGTCGTAAAATTGGTCGCAGACGCGGTCGCAGACGCAGACTCTGACAAAAACCCAGGGAAGACGCAGACACTGGCAAAAGCGTAGAAGCAGTCGCTGACGCAGATGCAGACCAAGGCGCAGACGCACACAAAGGCGCAGGTGCAGAAGCAGGCGCATACGAAGGCGCGGGCGCAAGCGCGAGCGCAGGCGCGGGCGCAGTCGCAAACGCAGATGCAGATGCAAATACAGTAGCACGCGCAGACTCAAACTCAGGAGCAGACACAGACGCAAACGCAGACACAGACGCAGTTGCGGACGCAGTTGCAGACGCAGGTGCGGATAAAGACGCGGACGAGGGCGCGGGCGCAGATGCCGACCCGGACGCAAACGCCGACCCATGCGCGTATACGGAACCAGTCGTAAAATTGGGCGCAGACGCGGTCGCAGACGCGGTCGCAGACGCAGACTTTTACGAAAACGGAGCGGAGACGCAGCCACTGGCAAAAGCGTAGAAGCAGTCGCAGACGCAGATGCAGACCAAGGCTCAGACGCACACAAAGGCGTAGGCGCGGGCGCAGGCGCAGTGGCAGATGCAGACGCAGGCCCGGATGAATGCGCAAACTCAGACACAGACCCAGACGCAGACACAGACGCAAACGCAGACGCAGACGCAGACGCAGACGCAGATGCAGACGCACCCGCGGAAGCAGACGCAGATGTAGACGCGGAGACAGAGGCAGACGCGGATGCAAACGCAGATGCAGACGCAAACGAGAACGCAGACGCAGACTCAGATGCAGACACAGAGGCAAGCGCGGATGCAGACGTGGACACAAAACAATCGTGGACGCGACGCGTTCGAGGACACCGTTGCGGACGCAGACGTGGACGCTGACGCGGGGCAGGTGCGGAGGCAGACGCGGACCGGGACGCAAACACCGACGCAAACGCGGGGGCTGACCCGGACGCAGAAGCGGGCGTAGACGCGGACGCAGACGCAGACGCGGACGAAAACTGAGCAGACGCCGACGCAGATAAGGACACAGACGTTGACGCAGATGCAAAACTAGACGCAGACACAGACGCTGAAGCAGGAGAAGGCATAGGCGCGGACGTAGAGGGATACGCAGACGCAAACCAAGAAGCAGACGCTGACTTGGTCACGGACAAAGACGAAGACGCAAATGTAGACGCAGACCCCAGATGTGAACGCGGACGTGGACGCGGACCCAGAAGCAGACGCGGACGCAGACCCAAAAGCGGACACAGACGTAGACGACAATGCAGACACGGACGCAGTAGAAGACAAGGCGCAGACGCAGAGGCAGACAGGTACGAAGACGCACACGCGGATGCAGGCGCGAAATCAGACACGCGCGCAAGCGCGGGCGTAGAGGCGGGCTTAGGCGTGGAGACAGACACAAACTTGGACGCCGACGCGGACGCACACGCTGACGCAGACGCGGAAGCAGGCGCGGGTGCAGCCATGTGCGCGAACACGGATCCGGACGACGACGCGGACGTAGACGCGGACGTAGACGCGGACGAAGCCGGGTACGCAGACGCGCACGCAGATGCGGACATAGACACGGAGGGAGACGCGGACGCAGACGCGGACAAGGACGCGAAAGCAGGCGCGAACGCAGCCGCGGACGTGGAAGCGGACGCAGACGTGGCCGCTATCGCATACGCAGACGCAGGCGAAAACACAGCGAAGACGCAGATGACCGCAAAAGCGCAGACGCAGTCGCTAACGCCGACGCAGATGCAGGCGCAGACGCAGACACAGACGCGGAAGCATGCGCAAACTCAGATGCATGCGACAGCGCATATATAGACGCAGACCCAGACGCAGATGCACACACAGACGCAGACGAAGATGCAGACCCGGACACAGACGCAGACACGCAAGCAGATATAGACGCAAGCGCGGATGCAAACGTGGTCGCGAAACGATTGTGGACGCTATGCGGTCGCGGACACTGTTGCGTTCGCTGACACGGACGCAGAAGCAGGGGCAGGTGCGGGCACGGACGCGTACGCAGTCCCGGACGCGAAATCCGACGGAAACCAGAACGCTGACGCGGACTCGGAAGCGGACGCAGAAGCAAACGCCATCGCAGACGCACACGCAGGGGGAGTCTCTGACGCCGACGCAGACGCAGGCGCAAACGCCGACCCAGGGTTAGACGCAGGCGCAATGCAGGTGCAGACACATACGCAGACGCGGAAGCAGCCGCAGATGCAGATGCAGACGCAGGCGCAGGCGCAGAAACTGGCGCAGACGCAGGCTCAGACGCAGACGGGGATTCAGACGCAGATCCAGACGCAGACACAGACGCAGCCGCAGATGCAGAGGCGGACGCAGACGCGGGCGCAGGAGCAGACGCAGACAGACACAAACAGGGAAGCAGTTACAGACGCAGAAACGGACACAGACGCATACGCAGACGCAGACGCAGACGAAGACGCAGACGCCGATACCGACGCAGGGTCAGACGCACACGCAAACGCAGACGCACACGCAGACGCAGACGCAGATGCAGACGCAAACACAGACGCAGACGTGGACGCGGACGCAGACGCGGACGTAACCGCGGACGCAGACGCAGACGCAAACGCAGACGTAGACGCAGACCTAGACGCAGACGCTGACGCAGACTCAGACGCAGACGCCGACGCAGGGTCAGACGCAGACGCAATGCAGACGCAGACACATACTCAAACGCGGACTCAGACGCAGACGCAGACGCAGGCGCAGATTTAGGCGCAGACGGCGATACAGACACAGACGTTAACGCAGAGGCAGACACAGATGCTGACGCCGACACATACGAAGACACAGACGCAAGCTCAGACGCAAACGCAGACACGAAACTATCGTGGACGCGACGCGGACGCAGACGTCGTTGCGGACGCAGACGCGGACGCAGACACGGACGCCGATGCAGTCGCAGACACGGACGCAGGTGCAGTCGCAGACACCGACCCAGACACGGACGCAGATGCGAATGCTGACGCCGATGCAGAGGTGGGCCAGACGCGGACGCAGACGCAGACGCGGACCGAGGCGTCGACTTAGACAAAGACACTAACGCAGAGGCAGACGCAAACGCAGACGTAGGTTCTTCCGAATTGTTTTGATGAAAATGAATATTTTAGTTTAAGCAAGAAGATATTCTCGTTTTAATGCGTCTCTTTCTTACGTGTTGTTCTTGGTATTCAAATAGACATTTGAAGGTAAGCACTATTTGCCGCTGCCATTTTACTTATCGTGTTAAAATACTTCATTACTCTAAATTACAAGGAAATAAAAATTTTTTGCTCCTTTTTTGCCTTTTTTCTGTTAGACGCAAGAATATAAAATTTAGACATTTGGCAGGTGTTTATTATTTTCGGTTTGTATTCCCAAAAGCGAATACAACAATAATATATATTTATGAGGTTTGATAATTGTAAAAATGATAAGAACACACAATCAATTTAGTGGTAGCATCTTGTAGTTATAGTTCGATAAGTCTAATTGTGGGTAAGTGATGAAGATATTTGTTTGAAATAACCGCAAAATATATCAAAACCACGAGTTCGTAAACACATTGTGCACTGCACTTCAATCCGAATCATATAAGTTAAAGTTGAAATTGATTGCCTAACATACCTAAATTGTCTTTTCAATATTTAGTTGAGTTGGTAAATTTCTAATCATTTATTTAACACAATGAGTGACTTTGTTTGTGCTAGTAGGGTTTTGTGTGACTTTTTCATAAACTCCAGCACAAATGAATTAAAAATATATTTGATGTACACTTTTACATTATCATCAGAGAAAGCTGATACAGTTGGAGCAAGTATTCGGAAAAATTTACTATCTAAATCTAAGGATCGATGAGAAAAGGCAAGAACAATAAAGAATCGTTTTGAAAACAGTAACAGTGCTTGGTTGGATGGTGAATTCAAGGTAACGTTTGAAGATAATGCTCCTACAACTTCTTCAGGCGAACGTGGTCGATCTGATAATTCTTCATATGACTTAGGAAGTCATATGAAGAATTGTCAGAGAAATCAAAAAAAGGGAAATATATGGAACTCATGCAAGAATATGGATTTAAATTTATATATAACGCGCATGTTCAATATTTACGGTCTATTGGCGAATTAGATGAAACCTCTATTGTGAGTATTGTACAAACTTCCGCTAAGAAAGATAAAAAGGTAGTCCTTAAGAATATGACATATGATACGGAATCAGTCACTTCTTATTCAAAAGACGAAGCTCTGTGTATATTTATTGATTTGGAGTTAACAAAATCTCAATACGCATTATTATGGTCGTGTATATCTGAAAAAAATGTATTTATCTTTCCATCATATAATATGATATTAGTTGCGAAAAAGATATCCCGCAAGTTGTAGTACCAAAATTAATGACATTGGAGCTTCTATCAAACTCCAACGCCTTTTAGACCATAATACAGCTCGGATTCTTCAAATTAATTCGGTATAAAAACCAGGATACATAAATCCAAAATCATACGTTAAATGGGGCTGTGACGGATCATCTGATCGAAGTGAATATAAACAGGCCTTGGCAGGTGAGGCCCAGTTAATATCAGATACCAATTTATTCATTGTTTCTCTTGTGCCTTGACTTATCAGCAAATCTTGTAATCTGGCAAAATAATACATGCTGTTCTGTTCGCTATTGCCGACTCATTTCCATAAAATTGGACAAAGAAACTTCACAGCAGACTAGAGAGACTGTTGATAAGACCAAGAGACAAATTGATGAACTTGCTCCATCACTTATAAGAAAAGATGACACGGTAGACGCAGTCAAACACGAACTATTGCTAACCATGATTGACGGAAAAGTTGATCAAATACTAATAGATGCATCATCTAGTTCTGTGTGTGCTATATGTGGAGCTAGACCTAGAGAAATGAATGTTCTAAACAATGTTTCTTCTAAACCCAAAAACGGAGAAGCTTTCCAATATGGCCATTCTAATTTTTATGCCAGGATTAAATTTATGAAAACAATTTTACATATTTATTACAATTTTTCGTTTAAAAAATCATCAGCAACAACTCCAGAAAATAAAATAAACAAAGAAGAAAAGGAAAAAATGTGTGCAAAGTAGGTGAACTTGGCCTCCATATAGACAAACGCCGACAAGGATCTGATAACAGTAATGATGGTAATACTACGCGAAAACTCTTATTAAACTATTATTGTTCTGCGAATATTGCTGGAATTGACGATGAATTGATAAAACTGCTATATATTATACTACAAACAATGTCATCTGGAATCGCAATCAATGCTACCAAGTTCGGTCAATACGCAATAAATACTACTCAAATATTTGTAAATAGATATAATTGGTATTATATGCCATCCTTTCTTCATAAAATCCTATTCATGGGGAAAGTGTTATACCGCATTCCATCTGAAGATGCACAAGAAGGGCGAAATAAAGATTACAGACGATACCGATTACATCATCCAGGAATTGTTCTCGTTCAGCAACTAATGAAGATGTTCTACATTAATTATTATTTGTATCATATCCATATATTTCAAGTCTAAGAGCATCAACCATTACTGTCTCCAAGGAATTGTTAGATAAAGCCAAAATGCTTTTGGAACTGCCTGAAAGTGAATAATTCACAATAACTAATACTCTAATTAATAAAAAAAAATAATCAGCGGTTACAATTATAAATATAATTTCATAATTTTGTTATTTTTTTTTGTACAATATTTTCGACATTTCTATTTTCAAATCGTTTTATATCATAAAGTTTAGAGTTAATTTAATTAAAACCTATTTGATTGAAAAGCCCATACATTCAATAATATATGTAGAAATTTTTAAGTTGTTATCGCTTAATACAAAAGAGACACACATTTTTGATACATTGAGCCAGTTTCAGTCCCGACGTACGCGTGCGGAACGCGGATGCGGACGTGAACGCCTACGCAGACGCAGACGTAGACACATGTGCGGACGCGGGTGCCGTCGCGGGCGGGGCACGGACGCAGGCGAGGCACGGGCGCTGGCGCGGGCACGGGCATGAGCGCGAGTGTGGGCACCGGCGCAGACGCGGGCGCGGGCGCGGACGCGGACGCGGACAGAAACGTTGATAGAAAATAATACCTTCTGTTGTTACGTTACGAATGCTTAGATCAATGCATATAGTCTGTTACCTAAGCTAGCTACTCAGTGGTGATGGGAGTGGGTTATTATCACAATGATGACCAAAAAAGATTATTCAGAAAGCTGATAAATGAGGGCGCCAAGTAGTTTCAAAGCAGTCATCTAATATTTCAACATAAACCATGAACTATTAATCTGACTTATTGCTCTTTTAACACTGAGTATTTCATTATGGCATTAATTTTTGTCATTGGTGACATAAATATTCTAATTACTGGGTTCACATACAAGAGAAATTCAGTATTCAAAAAAATTATAAGGCTTTAATAAACAAATAATCAAAAAATTACTCTTATCAATAATATAGTTCCAGGTAAATCGTTAGTACGTTAGCAGATATCTAGAGATAAAATTGAATATCTTAAGCGACCTGGAGGACTTAATCAAACGGCGGTTTATAACTCAAATTAAAATAAATAATAATTAGGAGCAATCAGTTTGAGTAAGCATCCTAGTCTCATCTATGTATATAAAAATGTACTTATAATATTTTATATAATTATTACAATGATAGACAAAAATATTCAAATTATATCGGCCACACTTTATGTCTACTATCAAAACAAATTCATCGTTATAATACAGCAAATGAAATAACTCCAAAAATTAGAATAATAAATTCGTAGGAAGTTTATCTAGCGATAAAGCTGCTACGAGTATCTTTTATCGTCAATGTTTAATGAGGTAAATTTTGTATTAACAGTCTAAAGTTTTCACGTTTAAATTAATCAAATTAAGAGGCAATTCAATTAGCAACAGTGTATAAAAACAAAAAAAAATAGAACCTGGTTCTTTGAGCAGTCAGGAAAGCGTTCTTTGTTTTTCAAAATTTGTCGTAACCAAAACAGGTGAGATTTAAGCCTGCTACCAATTAAAACGGGATGTCTTTTCCTGAATTTTATCTCCTTAAATACTAATTATCTTCACCAGCACAACAGAAGAGTGATGATCCAAATTATTTTTCCCAATTTCCATAAATGTTGAAAAAACATATACGTAATATGATAGCCCAAAAGAAAACGTCTTCAATTTTAGCGAATCCCTATCTAAAACTGAAAACGTTCCTTAGATTATATTTCCACGATTATCCCAGAATAAGGTCAAACAAATTGGAATATTAATTATATAAATTCAACAATTAACTACTACCATCCAATTTGAAATATAAAAACCAATCGGTATCCGTTACAGCGATAATTATATTGTAATCAATTAACTAATTGGTTTTCTAATGTAAATATATATATATATATATATATATATAATTGCTTTTACAAAATCACAGCTCTCTCTCTGTCTTGTTAAATTATATTGTAACAATCAAAAAATGTTTTTAGAACTCGGCAATTTGTTTTACGTTCGGTGCGGTGTAATAACATGTTATGAACTAGAAATAAACAAATTCGAAAATATTTTTCATATACAGGATGGTCAGATTTAAAAAACAATGAATTCGTCACACTATTTACCTATGTTTCATATAGAGTAAGAGAAAGTTAAAATACGTTATCATCATAATTTTCGATTTAATCGTATGAAAGATAAATGAATTGCATTTTATTTATTTATATCGTTAACTAAAATTATTAATTCTAGCTGAAGTTAAAATATGCTAATCAGGAGAATTACTTAAAAATGATAGCTGTTTATGAAATAATGGTTTTGCATCATAACGTACAGACAACAGCTGGACAGGTAGAAATTACGATAACTTAAAGTGAAAGTAATCAGGAAATTCAAAATATGAAAGTCTATTGATATCGGCACATTTGAAGTTTTGTCCCATAACATATTTTCTGATTTTTTTTACAAAATGATAAGCCACTAATCATTTTTTATTACAGAACTTTAAATAGAACAATTTTCTACGTACAATAAGGACACTATTGATATAGGTGACAAGAAATTTTTCGAGAAAAATGACATTGAAGTTTAAAAATACAATAATATATTTGCATGGCAAAATAATTAAAATTAACTAAATTATATGTTCTTTGTGTACACCGTTGGCTGCCTGACAATAAACAAGGCCATAATTGGGTTTCTATGATAACAAACAAGCCACACACTGTGAACATATAATAGACATGTCGTACAATTTAGAATTCTAAATAAATTGTTTTATTTTAAAATTGCAATGTCATTATTCTCAAAATTTTTCTTATGCGATCTACGTCATTATTTACCTTACTGTGCCTAAAAAGATCACTCTTTAAGATCCCGTAATATTTAAAAAAATCTAATGTGAGTCAACGTACAACTTTTTCTGATGTATTATAGATATGCAAGTAAAGTGCACAAATTATTAGAATATGATTTACATTTATTTTAGGATCAATAGTTGGAACAGTCACCCATCCAAATTACTGGAGACCCAAAACGCTGCTTAACTCCAGATATTATCTTGGATAACTCGCTTGAGATCAATTTTTTAGAGAAACTGAAAAGTTCAGTTAAAAGGCATCATAGATATTAGAACCATAGTAAATTTTAAAAAAAATGTTGCAGCTATTTTCAAGAAAATCGCAAAAAAACTTAAAATCACAAGAATAAAGTGGCATTCTCGGACATTTTAAGAAATCTATTAGAGAAACCGCATAGTTCATATAAAATAAAATTAAATAACTTCGAAATAGCAACAAAACCGCGAAAAACTAAAAATTTGGGATATATCTAAAAATGATAGAAATAATGTGTACTTCCGGATCTCCTATTTTAACCAACATTTTGATTTTACATTTAGCAGTAGCTATGACCCCAAATATAAATTTTGATTTGGCTAAGACATTTTTAGTTTCATAGTTATTTTATTCAGAGTTAGCGGAAAAAGTACTTCTGGTTACTCAATTACGGAAATGTTTTTGATAAACGCCTTAAACTATAGGTATAAAAAGAATTAAATGGCTAAGATAAATAGTCAATTTTAAAAAAATTATTACACCCAATTTCCAGAAAATCGGGAAAAACAAAAAAATAACAATAGCGTGGCGCTTCTGGTTATCGGATTTTAGTTAAATTGTTACGGTTACGTGCGCGGGTGGCTACAAACTTAAATATAAAGTTTTGTTTATTTACTACTTTTAGTTTTAGAGATATCCTATTTAAACACGCACGCATACATGCGCGCCTACGCGTACGACCACACGCGCGGACACCTTCACGCACGCTCGCACGCATACACGCTTGCAAATACGCACGCACAAGCGCGAAAACAAAACATTATCGGTTGTGACTTTTTAAAAAAATCTTTATATATGTATTTTCAAGAATTCTAGTATTTGTATGAACAAATAATTATTATTCTGGTATCATAGTTTAATCCAAGCTAATTATTCATTTGTTTCTTCTTAGATATTACGGTAACATCTTCTATTATTGACAAAATTTTATTTTTGTTACATTATTACCTTCTCCCAACATTATTCTTTATACCTACGGCACATAAATTCAATATTGTTAACTTTAGCCACTTTACAATTCAATGAACGAGAGTATCTCACAAACCAAACTGTTACAGATACACACACTAATATCTTAACAAAGTCGAAAGGAAATTGAATTTCACATTCAGTGGTGTAAAAACTAACATATCATTCTATTTAAAAAAATCATGTTAGCCGTGATTGAAAAATTAAAAATTGAATATCCATACCTAGTATAGATTTAAATTCAACCTGATAGCTTTGCAAAGAAAAGATATATTTTTTCAGACTTAATCGAACGGTGATAACTCCATCTTTCTAGATTTGATAGTTGCGGTAATATTAGAAATTTACTAGGACACTGAATGTAACATTTTGTTTCGAAAACTTAGAATACTTCAAAAACGGTACGACATAGACCAATGTTTGGTTATCAAAGTCACCCTAAAATTTAACGAGAAATTCAAAATGCAATAATGTGTAGGATGTTGTATTTAAAATGACGAAGTTGGTGCGCAATTCTGATATATACGGAAGTCTAGCATCTTTGAAAATAATTTTATAATGCGGAAAACTTGATCCAGTGCAACTTCTATGTAATTTTTTTTTGAAATATCAATAATAAGACTATTACGATACTTTGCATCTTTGGCTGGACACTCAGTAATACTCCCTAGTATTCTATTAGAAAATTAAAATATGAATTCAATGTTGTCCAATGAGGTAATCTTTATTGCAATTTTAGTTTCAAAATAATAACCTTAAATTCAGTAACAAAAAAAAGGATTACTAGATCTAGTTGATTGAAAACGAAGTCGGAAATGATAAAATTAATTGGCCGAGGTTATATAATTGAAAATGTGCTATACAATTTCATTTGTATATTCAAAATAAAAACAAAATATAGCCTTGACCTAATAAACAATTGTACCTAGTACATACACGCAATTTAAATTGAAATGATTTTGTTAATTTGAAAAATTGTTCTAGTTGCAGTTTGACATTTATTTTGACTAAGTTAACTTATACGAATATAAAATAGTTCACTTTTTGTAAAATTGTTTGAGTAATAGTAAGTTTCTTTAGTTACTGGTTTTATAAAACGGATTCAGTGAAAAATATGTAGGTACCTATATTTTAACTAAAGCATCCGTGTAATCTTTCTGACTTGTGAAGTATGCATGAAATAAATGGTTAATATAGTAAAAGGGTTGAAAGTAAACAATGAAGTAAAAATCAAATTTAAACAGCAACTAAAGTTTCAAGCTTTAAGATGCAGTAAAATAAATTATAAGTCACAGATAAACACATTTACAATTTCTAATAGTAAAAAAATTGTGTAGTTGTAGTTGTGTCAGCGATATTAATAAATAAATAAGAAAAAAATCTGTATTACTACAGTTACAAAGGTACAATCGCCAAATGGTCAGATTATTATAATAGGCGTGACTGTACTAGTGAAAAGCACCTAAGTTACTAAATCCAACCTATTACAGTACGTAATCAGTCAGCGTTCCTGTAGCAAAAACCCAAAAATAAAATAGATACTGATATAATTTGAAAATTACAAAGTAGGGAGATCACCGAAGTCAATTTTATATATGTTTATAAAGTACAAGGTGTTAAAGAACTAAACTATTTATTGCAAATAAATCAAAGTAGTGCTCATTCCACTGTACGCCCTGCAACAGTGCAATAGAAAACGCTCCCTCTTTCCAGACCTCCTGATTGAGTTCGAATAGTTTAGCATGCCTCATGAAACCACCTTGTTAACATTTTGATTTAAATGCTGCTTTACGGCAATTAAAAGGTATGCTAGTATCTTATGGTATATAAAACAAATTTAACATATCTGGTCTAGGGGAATATCTTGTAAAAGTTGGGGCAAAGAATTCAGTATAAAGTTCTGTAATGCATTCCTTATAGAGGCGTTGCACGATGTGTAGTTAAATTGGAAGAAGGCATTTTGAGTATCTAGTTGAGTCTTTTATAAAAATATGTCAATTCGCATGTCCTTTCGGATTAAACGCAATATTAAAAAGAACACTTTGAAAATATTTCGGTTACGTAAAGTGGTCCATATGTCGCAAACAGCCCTTTGTGCACCCTAATTTATTAACACCTTCGAATTATGTTTGGTCGTACTAAACACCCTTAATGTATTTTATATCTTTCAAACCATTATTACATTTTTATTTTTAAAATTATGGCATCCTTCACATTTTAAATACAAATATCTATGAAGTTATAAATTATATTTTTAGGGTAGGTTTCATAAAAGACAGTTAAATATTTAATTACAAATAAATACTTAATTGACAATTAAGTTTTATCTTGAAACCTGTTTGATTAATGGTATTATTGTCTCTCAAGCTAATCGATTAATAAATTTAATTGTCATCAAATATATAATTGGTCTTTATATAATCGGCCTCCTATGTATTTTATACAAAGTCTATACGAAACCCGGTGCTCACATCAAAAACGCTACTTAACCTTTTCCATTTTCAATTATAAGCAGCTTAACTCTTTATTAAAAATTAACGCATAAGTAAAATATTTACACATTTCTCTACAACTATTCTCATTATTATTATATAACTATAATTCATTCAGATAAACATTTTTGACGCTACTTAATAAGAAATAGCTATAATAAGATCGGCTCATTATATAAAGTTAACGTGGAATTTTATGTAAAATTTAAGTGTAATAAAAATCATGCTTTACGATATATAAAATACGAAAATTTCCTATGAATTCAAACATAATCGTAGATGAGTACATCAGAAATACAGTATCAAAAATTTTCCAACAATTATTTGAATTGGTTTTCTAATTATAGGTAACTGACAGTCATTGTGATAAATCCTGTATATTTGATATATGATATCGACATATTTTGCATCGAGAGATTATAGATATGCATTCACTCAAATAATATAGTAATATTGAATGTATGTACATTAATAGTATTAGTAAATTTATTTAGTTGATTAATATCAATTTTCCCTAAAAGCTATTAGATGCAAACATGTCATATAGATAGAAAGTACGATAGCTTTGTAAAATTAATAAAGTATTAGTGGAATTGGCTACTATTTGTAAATTTATACAATAGAATATAGTTTATCAATCATAATGTTTACATGTACAATTGTTCCCAGAGGATTCGTTGGTGTAAATTTCCTTCAAATTATCAAAATGCAACTATATACTCCTTCACAAAGTGAGCCTAATAATTGTAAAGGATTTTTATGTATAAGGACCTGGTTTAGCTTGTTTCTGTAAGCAATAATGTGGTATAAAATGTATGATCTATATTCCCTTATATTAGTAATTTGTACATTTTAGTGCATTTATTTTATTAGTTTATAATCCATAATTAGGTTTTAGTTTATCTATATTTAATTTTTTTTTAAATTTCCTTAAACTTCTATATTTCAATCTTTGAACCCTATTTGACTTAATATTAATAACCTCTAATGATCAATTTACATCTCATAAAGGGTAGCCGCTCTAAAATTCTAATCCGACTGAGTATAGTACACAAATGTACTCAATGATTCTGTGTCGTTATAAAGTACTTCGTAACAATTATTTTAGCAGCATATAAGGATGTAGTCTAAAGTGTTTCGATCTCGTCATTTAAGATTGAGTTAATTTATCGGTACAAAATAATTTACTAAGGGGCGGCAATATAGTCCAAATCAATCAAATTCTATTTTAAAGTGAATACATATGTGTAGTGCGATGCATCATAAATATTAATTCACAATGTGTGGGAGATATAAATTTTAGTTAACTCATACTGTTTTTAATTTGTAAATTGACATTCAACTCTGGTATAATCAATCTAGTAGTTTTATAATAAAATAACGGGATAATAAGTATACTAACAATATTATTTGTTTAAATTAAATTACATATACAGAAGTTTTCACCGTATTGGATGCAAAATATCATGGCAATATTAATTTATTTTAAACAGTTTTGTTTTCAAGTTTTGTAGTGGTATATTGGAGGTGCATTTTAACTTTATTTTCATACAGTACATAATATACATTATAAACATTTGTATTTTGCATGGAAACGTGAACATTTATTTATAAGAAAGGATAATGTTCGAGGAAAAATTAATTTTTTTAACAGCTAATGAATTAAACAAAATTAAACCAGTTATTATCGTTTAAAGCTTGTAATCATTTAATCTGCATCTTTGGGCACCTATACCTTAGCAAATTTTTCGTGCAACAAAAGATGTAATCAATAATAGAAGGCATTTACTTTACATTTTACCAGGTTGTTGAATAAGTTTTGTCATTAGATAAGGAAAACACGATTTTATGGTTTAAAATACATTTTATTATTCAATATACTCCCCCTGAACTTCGATAGACTTGTTTCAGAGATCTTCTAATTTATTGTCGAAATACGCTTTCAAGGCTCCTCTTACCTCTTCGTTAGATGAATATTCCTTCCCACGCATGAATTTTTTGAGATGTGAGAACAGATAGAAGTCCGAGGTAGCTAGCTAAATCTGGTGAATGGGGTACATATTACAACAACTCTTACTTTAATTCACTGATTTTCGCGATGGTTTTTTGAGCTGTGTAAGAGAGTGCGTTATTTTGATGAAAAATGATTGCTTTCTTCTGTAAACCTGTCTTTCTCGCGAGTATTTACATCCAGCTGATCCAAAAGGTTACAATAATAATCTGAGTTTATTGTTTTACTAGTTTCGAGGTAATCCACGAACAAAATTCCTTTTTCATCCCAAAAACTGATGATAACACTTTCTTGGCTGATTTCTGGACTCTAACTCGCTTCGGAGCTGAAGTATCGGGTTTACACAACTCCTTAGCCTCTCGTTTTGATTTAGAACCGTGGTGGTCGATCCAAGTCCCACATCTAGTGATGAAAAGACGCATAAAATTCCTGTAGCACTCTCTAAAATGCTCCTAATGTTGCTGAGAAAGTCGCATTCTAGTATTTTTGTTCCATTGCTAGTGATTTCAACACCCATTTTGAATACATCTTTCTATGTTTTTTTAGTCAAAATGTTGCCCACACTGCCTAATTGTATCACTAGGGCTTCTACTAAATCTTTCTCGGTTAATCAACGATCTTCTCAAAACATGTCCTTTATTTTTGCTATGATTTCTGGTGTAGATGCACTTTTTGGACGTCCTTCACGTGAATCGTGTTCAAGACTTGTATGACCACATTTAAATTCAGCAGCAGCCTTAGTATTGTTCATATTACAATTTGATGTTTTTTCACTTTGTGCGGAATTAATTTTTTAAGTTCGTGCCATTAGTAGGAGGAATCTTCTTATTTATATTAAAACAACTCCTAAGAAGAACAATAGATTACTTTGTCTCATATATATATATATATATATATATATATATATATATATATATATATATATATATATATATATATA
>JAHWXV010004832.1:0-11144 GCA_024586415.1 Phrixothrix hirtus | reverse complement strand
ATTTGTTAAAATGGTGGGTTATTTAAAATGAAATTTAGTTTACCAACATAGGTTTTTACCTCGACGAACGATGTCAATTATATATCGTTTCTGTATGGTTCTAATATTTGTGCCACTAGGGTAGTATCATTTGTTAGCCTTTTCTCATTGACTTTGGCTTGCTCCACATGTGTTTTTCAAACATATGAGAGACTAATTATTTCGATTTTAAGAAATTGAGAAGCATTGTTCTAAGTTGGCTAATATTAAAATTTAAATTACTTTTGGCTTCGAAATTTTAAACACTTTGTCACGTTTTAATTCTAGCGTTCCGGTTGAAATAGACATTTATCTCATTATTTAATTTTACTCTCTTTGTAATTAGTTAAAGTGTAGGTCTATTAATAAAAAGTAAATATTATAAGTGTAGTTTTGGGAACTCTGGCGTTCTCAGCCGTGTTGATTTAAAACGTTATCCAAGTCGCGATAGTCGCCCAGAGTTTTTTGTGGATACACGTGTGGTTACGTCAGGACTAGTTTAAAAGAATTTCTGGAGTTTGGTTTTGCGACTTGTCTTCAAGACAACTTGTTCTGTGACAACTAAGCATAAGTCTAGTGTTATATTATTAATTAACACGATGTTTTTGTTATGTAACTGTTCCGTTATGTACAAATTAATATGGTTACCGAGTAGAGTGCTACTTCAGTAGCCAAGAGTAGTTAATTAGTAGTTTTCCTAATTAAGTCCCAAAGAACTATTCCACAACGAATGGGTAAGTTGTTTAATTATTCTTTATTCGACGATTTCTAATCATATTTTTTCTGGTTTCCGGTATGAATATGTTTTTTTCTTTGGTTCGGAAATAGTATTTTTTTTTGATTTCGAATAAGTTAACACATAGTTTTTATCTGGTTTATGTGAGATGTACAGGTCTAGTCATCTTCATCCCATATGGAAATAATGACAAATGTTCTTAGATGCTCTAATCCGTGGGTGATGATCCAGCCCATTGTTCAATTTACACTGGGAATATGGGATATGACAATAAACCATTCTACGACCCCTACAAGTAATAAGTAATAATAAGAAGTAATATGAAGTAATAAGAAAATGGAGACAAGGTCAGATTAATTATTGTATTGTTTAATCTTCAACGTTCAAGAATCAAATATTAAAGCTATCTCGTTTAAAATATTTAGCTTTATATCTAACGTTTAGTTCCTAAATACCTTATTATACTCAGTGACTTAGAAATTGCAACACCAAGAAGGGGTTGGAATTTCCGGATGAAATTTGGTAGGAATATTCACCTATGCTACCAAAATAATGCTAATTAACAATCAAAAAGAACAACAAATCGTACGAAAAACACAAACCGAAAAAGTTAGCAAAAAATTATAACAACTTCAAATATGACGTTTTCATATTACCACTTGATCTCAAAATTTAATCAATTATTACTTAATCTCAGTCCAACAGATCTAACAACTTTGATTTGTGTTGCAATTTTTGCCACTGAAAACTAAATTTGAACTATGTGAAATTCATTGATTTTCTCGTATAATTTATTAGTCATAGTGTAGTTTTAGTCTTGTATTAATTGATGATGAACTAAAGGAACGTTTCAGTTTCAAGAATTGTTACATTTAATTTAATTCGTCAATAAGTTCCGTTTAATTGCAAAAAGGGATATTTTAGGCTCTATCTATACGCCACTTTTAGATTAAAATTTATTAAATTAAGATCTTTAAACTGTATTTTGGTCATCGCTATTTGTGGAATTTATTGTTTTCATTAAAGTAAATTTATCTGATGCTTAAGTAAAAAATTTGACAAGTTACTGATCAAAGTTAAATACACCCGGAATTATCATGACCCTCATCTCCGGTGTTCTAGTTAGCGCAGCAAAGCTTTTTATTTTATTTATTGCTTCGTACGCGGACGTAATCAATGCCCATTACACTCCCTGTGATTAACTTATTTTGGGACAGAAATTTTCTAAACGTTCGCTAACGTCGATTATCACAACCACTCTAAATTTAATTCTTGTTTAAGCAAAATTGTTTAACTATACTGAAGTTGTTCTAACATCGCGGGCTTCACTCATTCTGCCATTTTTAATTATTTAAATTGATAGTAATTGGCCTGTCTCTTTGGAGGTTTCGTTTTCGGCATGTTACAAAACTAATGATTCTTAATAAATTATATCTGAATAGATTACTTGTTCAAATTTACTTTTAGTGAATTCCAATTTACTAGAGAACATTTATTAGTTTCATTTTGTCTCCTATTTACAACGAATCTTCATCCGATGACTAGTTACTCTACCGCACACATCGACTTTTAGAATACGGACGCCTCTGAGTTGTTTTAGTCAACACATTATAATTGTTTTCTCAATTGTATTCTGCTTACTATGATAACACAATTGTTATTGTTATTTTGATTTCTTAATTTTTCATACATAAAGTTAGGACAACTTCGCACTGCGATTGTTAGCCGATTACTAACAGCTATTCCGAATATCAATCTGAAAATTACTTTGTTAATTACCTATGGTAATTATTGAAAATATAAAGCGCTTAAAACTTTGTATTTTGTATTCTGAGATTGATCTGCCTGAGGGCCTTATCGGTGAACGCTAATCAACGAACTGTATTTTGCCTTCCATTAGTAAAATATGTAAAGCTTTATCGCAGTTTCCTCTCTATATAAACTTATATTATCTCGGCGACAACGTGTAATAAGTGTTACAGTACGCATCAACGAGACGTAATAAAAATAAGATGTTCCTCCAGCTAGGCCAGTTTTCACAACATTAGCGTTAGGTGGATCATGTTGCATCGATAATTCTTCAGTAGTACGCCACTGGAAGGGAGTTGCAAACCTAAATTATAGTTTCAATTTAATCACACTAGAAAGTAGTGAAATACTTAAATGATGAATGTTCCATTAGATGAGATTGACTAATTACTAAGCAAAACAAGATTATATAAGTGTCATACTGCTGAGATTTATTCATTAATTAATGTATCAAAACCAAAATCAAGGTAATTAATGAGAATTACCGAACATTGAAAACCAAAGATTTTTATACAAGAATAAATGCTAAAGCTTAAGGAGATTTTAAACAGCTATAAATAACATGATCTCATCCTATCTTAATTAAATTACTATTATGAAAGTTATAAAGTATAAATAAATTTCAACACATCGACATTATTTTTAAATCCATCAAAATCGAATAACACATGCATTCATAGATGAGATTCTATTGATTACCGGCCATGTTACAAAGAAACTAAATTTTAAAAAATAACTGCCCGATATAAAGAAATATTTCTTACTTACCATGATTTTATCAAACATCCCAATGTAACGGTTTCCAATTATTTTGCTAAATAATAGTAATTAAAAGACTGAATAATAAATTAATTTTTGTTGCAATAAAAGTCCTAAACCTTCAGTGTTCGTAAACTACATAGGGTAGATTAAATGAATAATTAAAGCTTAATTAAAGCATAAGAATTGCTCTTATACACTCAATTTGCAATAGCTATTTGCGTATTAAGAGCGCAAAATGCCCTACTGTCGCTCGAGACAGCAAATTGATGTGCGACGTGCAGCGGAGTACGATAAGCTGTCAAGAGTGACAACGCCACTTTGCTCTCAAATCACACACAAGATTTTTTCTACAATCGCATTATTGCTAACAGATGCTAAATATTTAAATTTATTTAACAATATTTAATTAGTATAAAATAACAATAAATTAGTTGTTCATTTGTTGTCACAGAAGACTAGTAACCATATTATAAATTTC
Source organism: Phrixothrix hirtus (assembly GCA_024586415.1). Taxonomy (NCBI): domain Eukaryota; kingdom Metazoa; phylum Arthropoda; class Insecta; order Coleoptera; family Phengodidae; genus Phrixothrix; species Phrixothrix hirtus. Next base: position 7,341 of record JAHWXV010004832.1, on the reverse strand, counting down.
ATTGTCCACGTTTATTATAATTTTAAATGTCATTTAGTCATGACATATCTGATATGATGTTTTAGCTAGCGAAAAAGTTGCTTTGCCACTCTAGAGCAGAAAAGTGGCACTCCTCAGAAAACGTCAACTTTACGTTGACATTAAAAAGAGATTCTAGAAAAAATGTTTAATTATTTATCGAATGCCCTAATATTTATATTTTAAACTAGATATCAGTAATTACATATTATTTATCCCTTTCTAACTTAATTGTTTAATAAAGCATAAACTTAAAATTCGTACCATCCTGACATTTGCTTAATATATTTATTATGTAAATTCAAAGTAATATAAAAATATAGAAATTGTACCCATTTACTTCAAAATGTAACCAAGCTTTATGTTGCAAATATTAAAACATTTTAATCCCCAAAAATCACATTACAGACGTGTACGTTGATTTGGAGCTATCTTCAACGAGGTACAGTCCAAGTCATCATAGTGAAGAGAATTCAAACAAAATTAAAATTGCAGTTGCTGAAGACGGGAGTTGTTTCTTCAAATAGCGAACCACCAAATTGACAAGGACTAAGGTGCGAATCTTGCGATATTTTTGATACAGCGTCATCAAGTTCCTGGGGTCGAAAGTCGCTTTATCAAACATTAGCTGGCTACCGGTTATCACTTTTAGCATCTACTGCCGACTTCAGAAATTCCATTCCAACCTAAAGTAACATATGACTAGTTGTGCCCAATAAATGTAGCACTATAATTTAATAAAAATTATGGAACATTACGTATCCTTACCAAACAACCTCGTATATAGAATAAACTGGTCCAAAACCAACGTTTTCATAAATAAACGGTTCCAAAACTAACTGTTCCAATACAAATTAGCCGGAAAAAAATCGCTCCAAAACAAAAGTGATTCAAAGCACTAAATTTATTCACAACATACCCTGAGTTGGACACAGGTGTCCAAAATTCAATATAATCTACGTTTGTCACAACGGTCTTTTATTCTTTCCACTACTTTGGGAGCAAGATAGAAGTTGTTGTCAAATCAATTTAACTGATTCGATTGACCAGTTTCGCTCAGAGGGAGAGAAATGTCTCGGGCGTTATAATTTATCGATAGCATTCTGTTCAAAGTTATAAAAGCAATATTTCGTGGCCTTTCACTCTTAATGTTGATCGGGTTTGTATTTTATTTTGCTTGTTTGATAGTTTTTCTCATTTTACCTGTATATCTCAGTTCGTTACATGTTTATTTATTGACAAGGTTTAGTTCATAGTTTTAATAAAAGTATAATTATTTTTATACGCGTATTTTAATTTTTGAATTCATTATTTGCAATATGTTCAACCTGAAACCTACGTATATGCTATTCTATGACTAACTATCTGACATGCACTTCATGCGACGCATTTAATCTGTGATTTGAGGTGACAGTGTAGATGTAAGGCTGTGTTTCATTTATACGTGCAATGTTAATACCAATGAATTTATGTGTTTACGACATAGATTTAAGATAGGGAGCTTTTATATTCGTTAGATACAACATATAAAGATCAAGTGGAAGTTGTTTTAAATGCCTTTCTATTCCATTCCACTAAGTGACTATTTACATAACAATGAAGGACGTCCCTTTGCCGTGTCTATAATTCTAGTGGGACTCCAAAAATATAATATATGCAAACCGTAGTCATCCTAGTTGCGAGGTTATCTTTTATCTTTATATATGCGGGTACGTTTCCATTATGTCCTTTAAAATATGTCTACAGACGCATTCATAGAGAACTGGGGCTTCTACAATCGTACTAAATCAGAAATCGTCCAAATTTATTATGTCCATAAGCGTATCAAGCTAATGACGTGAAATTGTTGGCGGAAAAATATGATCAGAAAGTGATAGCTTCAGATAAGGTTGAAAGTCAGTGAAACTTTGTTTTGCATTTTGTTGTCCCTGTTATAGTGGTTTGATTGTCATTTCGCACGTTATTTGAATTTATTTAATGCATTTCGTATTACGTGTTACCGTCTCTCTTTAAATACTTTTTTACTCATTTTACAGATATCTGCAATTCTATACCACCTTAAATATTACAATGCATTTTTCTCGCTAAATATCTCTACCTAGTTAAATAGTTCACATTTTATCGATGTTTAGATTCCTAATTATTGCATGTGTTCTATTGTATCTTTTACCACTAGATGGTTTATTTTATATTTATTCCCAAAATATTGACTTTGTGCTAGCCGGCTGGTAGAGGTGCAATGAACTCTTATTTTTTAACCCTATATTTACATTTACTTTCACAAAATTCTTTCCTTAATGGAATATTATTGATTAGTACTTTTATTTAATTAGGTATTTAATTATTCTAATATGGAATATTCTTTCTATTTACCACTATTTAAATGCAATTTTAGAGTATAACGCTTCCCAAACTTGTGTTACGTTAACTAACTGTATTGATATGTTTTGACACAAAAATAAGGTTTCGATCTGATAATTAATGTAAGAATTGGGGCAAAATGACACGCGAACACGTTTTCACTTTTACGACTATACCAAACGGTCTACCACTAGCGAATGCAATGTGAATCCCAAACTTAAAACTTGTACCGCGTTAACTGGCCGCGCAAGATAGCGCCTTAAAGCGTTATTGGTAGCGATAACGTAACAATTCTGAATAAAATTTTATAATATGAAGTAAATAATTGGAATCATTGATTCAAATTTAATCTAAATAAGTATAACCAAGCATTACACGTAAATTTGAAACCTTACACAGTTTTCGAGAAAAACTCGAAAAACCTAATAATCGTAATTTTAACGAAATCCTTAATATGATGTGTCAGAAAGTAACAAATTTAAATATAAAATATCTCTTTTTGAGACGTATAGTTTTCGAGTTATAATGACCATATACGTACACACACGCACGCACGCCTGCACATATATATGTATATGCTTATTCAAATTCGAAGCTCACCATTGAAATCTCGGAAACGGTAAGAGATAGTAAGTCGGTAAAATAGAGAAAAGTTGTGAGATTCTACGGACAACCAAACTCTATCAATAAGTCTATACTAACTTGATTAGTTTGGAAAATATACCAAAAAATCGAATTTACAGAATTTGGTTTTTATTCTTTTCTAGTATTAATATCACATCTAGAGCAAAATGAAAAGCACTTCCTTACAGCAAACATTCTGAGGTTTATCTGAAGATAATGTTCAAATGTTGACTTTATGAAATCGTCTTCAATATTTGTTTCTTCAGGTACGACTGAAGTTAGTTAGCTTACTCAGTATACTTAACAGTGCGAAATTATTGACATGTCCACATTGTGGTTTAAAGATATTTTGGTCCCGTTAGTCTGAATGGACATTTAAAGTTATAAATTTCAAGTTTTACATATATATTATGAACAATTTATCCAAAACCAATAAATTTATTTGTAAAACTATAAAAAAAGACGATACCGCAATAAACTGAAATAATACAAAGAAAACCGAAACCATTTACAAATACTGTTCAAAGATGCCCGTATTTTCTTTTAAACAGGGATTCATGTGACGTTTAACATTAATCACCGCTGGGACTGTCTAGTCTTCGTACAGAACTAAATGGATTTAAAATTATACCTTTTAATTGTTCTACAGTTTTAATGTTTCCGTTTCTACGATGATGCAATTTATTTTTAAATGTATCTCGTAAAAAAATCTCGCAGGGGACAGTACTGGTGCACGATTTCCTATCCAGTCCTTGTAAGTACCTCTGATTCCTTCTACTGAAATAATCTCCTAGCGCCTTTTTAACCTATTAAAACGTTAACTAAGGCATACCTTTTTTAAAGGATTTGAAGTTTTGTGCTGAGGAATACAGGACTATCGGAATGAAAAGCTCTGTTATCTCATTTCAAAAATTACGCAATATATTCGAATCACACATTTACATTTGAATTAGAATCAATTTCTGCGCAAGTGACTTCAAAATTTTTCTAGTAGGCGTTTATTTGTTATAGTAAAATATGTTTAGAAAACACGATTTTTTCACTTGTATTTTAAGAATCTATCCATTGATTAATAAAGAATATTAATCCGGGAAGAAAAGTCCTGGAGAATATAAGAAACTAGGCTTTATATTTTTCTGCTATCTCTTTAATAATGACTTTATAGTGAAAGATGCAACCTAGCGCAGTTTTTTTTATTTGAAAGGATGTTTGAAGGGGGCCTACAGCTTGCTATAGAAGAGGCCACGTTAACAAGATAAAAAACGATTATCATGAATTAAAATACTTCGCTGCGAAGATCAGTGGGAGATAATGATGTCCGGGACGCTGGTAGAAACCTATAGTAAGGAGCTTATAATTTATATTCGAATAAATTGGTAAAAGAAATGCTTACAGTTACGAATTATTACATTTATTATTTACTTGTATTAAGTCAACAGTTAACGAACGACCCAGAACAATTGATTATAAGTTGTTCAATTTATTATCACTTACCGTGAAACGAACTTGAAAAGATTTTTTAGGATAAACGCCCTTAAAATTGTGATTACGAAGATTTAAAACATTTTTATTAAGAAAAAAGTTTTTGAAAACTGGAATCAATTAAAATTTAAATCGTATAAGTGGTCGTGTACACGCGCGCCTGATAATAATTAATATGCTTGATATGTTTGAAATAACACTTTAAAATTTTATTTTTCATTGCCGAGTTATCGGTTGCTGTGTGTTGTAGACGTGTCGTTGCCGCTCACCGCCGGTAATGATCTAAAGTGCAGCTTGCATATCTTTCTCTAATATTAACAACACTTTATAACAACAAAATAATCAGGTATAATTTAACTGCACCATACTTTTTTAGCAAAGCTTCATTTCTTGCTTTAGAAAAGGAAATGCTAAAATTCCACTTCAGTGTATAAAAAAAGAAATTAAGAAAAATAGAGAATATGTTTTATATGCCATCTTTTTACATATATTTAAGCTCTATAACTTTCCAGTTTCATGCAGTTTTATTAAACAATAATTTATTTATAACTCTTGTACGGCAAACATAACGAGATACCTTGCTAATTATGGTAGTTCTTTAAAACATCAAAATCTACAAAACAGTTTAGTAGAAAAAACTGAAATGTATACAATCTAACAATAAATAGTTACTTGATGAACTACATAATTTTGATAAAAAATGAGTCCATTGCTTTTGATAAAATGAGCTTTCAAAGTGAAATGACAAAACTTCATACCGATAGTAGTATAATACCGTCAACATAATATTGCGAATTGTACATTTCTCGCATTGAATTTTTTTGAGAAAATTTATTATGGTTATATATATGGTAATCAAGAAACGAAAATGGAAACAATTGTCCTTATGAATGGTTGCAGAAGCAAAAAGCGTTAAATCCTCATTTTTGTTTTAACTTACGAGTACAAATTACATTATGCAAAAATCCTTACTGAAGTGACATTAATCCTCATTTTGTTGAGGGAATATAGAGAACGCGGAGAAGGAAATATTAGCAGCGATAACAAGGCGGGTTGTACTTAAATTTTCTTCCGTTTGCGTAAGCAGAGGTCCTTGTTAATTTATCCCTACCAATTGGAATTTATACACCTTTTCTGTGCGGGAATTTTTAAATGTTAACTTTACAGATGTTGTAAATATCATTAGCAACGGTTTAATACGCTTACAGCTCGCGCGGTGATGTCAGTTCCTTGCACAATTTATGGAATAATATAAAAAGCGTAGTACTCGTATATTCTAATCCTACTCAGCATTCAAATACTTTGGAGTATCATAACCTATTCTGTAGCTATATATAACATTTGATGTTTGTTATATCTAAGTTTAAAGGTACAAATCCTTTATCCCTCCTGACCTGCATCGATTTTTATGCCACAGACATCTAATGCCATTTATCTTTTCTGCCGTTTGTTCCTTTAAGAAAAGAATTATTAGTTGAGCACCGATGGTAGATTTATTATGAGCGCATTACCATTACACTACAAACTTGAAAATGTGACTACAACTAGCGGAATTAGAGAGTTTTCAGTTTTGAAGCCTCAAGAATCACAGAAAAGAAAGATTGCTTGAAAATATTTTTAAAATAGAATGAATCTGTAACCATGCCCATATTTTGAAAATTACTGCTGTACCAATTTTGGGTACTTTAAAATCCGAAATATTATGTTTTAGTGATTGTCACTAAAACTGTACATTGATAGAGACGATATAGAACAGACGTAAAAGCCAAATTTTGAAGTCTACTTCCATCTTTGTTAACACCTCTCAACTACAACGGAATATTAACCTTACGTTATTTTATAAAAAAATCATAATGTAAATTTTGGATTTATTATAATATTCGTTATAAAATGACAAATTGAAGAACTTTGAACTGCATCTAGCCGTGTTTAGGTTATATATGCTTATATTTATTCACCGCATACATGACTTCAAACATTGAATTTTTCGGAATGACTGACATACCTCAGTGATGACTTAATTTCGGGTTTTAAGAAGTTAAAATATTTTTTACCTTCTCTTTCCCTATATAAAATATAGGTAAAAGAGAAAGTATTGTTTCCGAGGCGAAAATTTTCGATATCAAAGTATTAGTGGAAATATGTTTTCAGGTCACCCGAGTACGAAAATCATGTTCTTGAAAATTGGTCTGTGCGTGTGCGAGTGTGAGTGTGCGTGCGCGTGAGCGTGCGAGTGGGTATGTGCGTGGGTGTGCGTGTGCGTATGCGCGTGCGTGTGCGTGTGCACGTATGTACGTGTGGGTGCGCCCGTGCGTGTGCGTGTGCGCATGCGTGTGCGCATGTGTGTGCGCGTGCGTGTGCGCGTACGTTTGCGCGTGCCTGTACGCGTGTACGCGCGCGTGCGTGGGCACGTGCGTGTGCGGCTGCTTTTACATGTTCGTGTGGGCGTGCGCGTGCGTGTGCGTGTGCGTGCGAGTGCGCGTGCGCGCCAGTGTGCGTGTGTGTTTTTGGGCGTGCGTGTGCGTGTGCTTGTGCTTGTGCTTGTGCTTGTGCTTGTGCTTGTGCGTATGCGTGTACGTGTACGTGTCCGAATGATGTGCGTGTGCGTGAAAGTGTGCGTTAGAGTGCGCGAGTGGGTGCGCGAGAGCGTGCGCGAATGCGAGCGCGAGTGCGTGCGCGTTCGCGTGCACGTTCGCGTGCGCGTGCTCATGAGCGTGCGTATGCGCGAGGGTGTGGGCCCGCGTTATTGTGCGTGAGCGAGTACGTGTGCGTGTGCGTGTGCGTGTGCGTGTGCGTGTGCGTGTGCGTGTGCGTGTGCGTGTGCGTGTGCGTGTGCGTGTGCGTGTGCGTGTGCGT
>JAHWXV010004831.1:0-13586 GCA_024586415.1 Phrixothrix hirtus | reverse complement strand
TCGCTGTTGACCGTTCCAACGAGTATAATGCTGGGGATTCGTGTTACACATGTTAGTTTGGGCGCCACTGACTCAGTTCGCGATAAAAAATATACTCAACCGGCGTCAACCAGTAAGCCAGAACTGGTTGCTCGCGTTAATTTACCAATAACGTACTAGCGAATCCAATGATAGCAATAAGCCCCACTCTACTAAATCCTCAGATGTGACGCAGGTACCATTCGAACCGGCTCCTAATTCTACAGGTAATGATCTTACTGCCAACTTAATAGTTAACATAAAAATAGTTAACATAAAATAAATAACTGGGAAGTTAATTGTAAAATAAAAACTAAATGCAACTACACTAGGTCGCCAATTAGACGTAGTCAAGATCAACGATCTAACAGATCGACTAAACGACTGAGTATGGTGAAGACGCCGCCTTCCTCCATTGACTAAGTTTCACTTGGGAAAATACTGTACATAAATATCTCTTACAAAGATCCTCGGTTATTAATATTGTAAACTAAGGTTCAAGTTTCAGACACGGTTTCCTTCTTTTTGTGGTAACGAATTAAGTCACACCAAGAAGCGGGCATGTAGCACTGGGAGGGGTTTGTAATTACTACAGGCTTCAACATACACCTGGTGATGCGTAAGAGAGAATTATTTCCGTTTTCCTACATACTAAAAATGCTTGGTCATACAGCACATATGTGAGGATGATTGTAGATTATGCATTAGGGAATAAGCTCGTCCCTATCCTAGGTCTATACTAGTAGGATCCACGATCAACCTCAGGCTCTATAAAAGGGGCGCTCTTCAATTCCCACTAAGTGATTATTTGCAGGCCTGGATACACACTCACGGCCGCGCACATCACGTTGCTACCTCCCTTCACTCGTCTGCCAGAACAAGTTTTGCTATTGCCCCATGCGCACTTACGGGCTTCACTCGCGTCTTCACGGATCGACGCAACGTTTCCAATTATTTCACATCGTCTATGTAAAGGCCGCGCGTACTCCGCCAAGGGAATTACTAGAACCGGTCAATATCACCGAAAATGCCAGACAAGATCGATTATTTAAACGTTTCAATCGAACTATCAAAACTCTAATAACAAATGATCTATTTTAATGTTTTCTGTCCTCTCTCAAAAAAACTTGACGCGGAATTTAAATTTTAATACAATATCTTTTAGCTTTGATGTTGTACTTCGCAGGGTTATTCAGAACTAGCCGCGACAATTGTGTATTTCTTAATCTTAATGTTCAGTGCGGTCGCCTGAACGTCCTCCTGCTGCATTTTTGACTCATTGATTATGGTATGTATTATCTTTAACTGTTATCACACTTCCACATCTGGATGCATTTCCGGAATGAGTTATATGACAAAATTTATATCCCCTGTATTTGATAACGGATTATTTGGCGAAGTGTGTCCCTAAAATGAGATGCACCAGATCAATTTTAATTACGTCTAAAATTGCTGGCAGCTTTTGTTGATGGTCGGGCAATCCATTTGCATTTTAGGATATGATTTTTAGTGTATTGGCCATTTCTATCCATTTTTGTAGTTTAATGTAGTTTTCTTAATACCAATCTCAGGTTTCTTGATTCACTTATTCATTTTTGACAACGTATCATCTAGATTGATGATTTTATTAAGAATGAGTTCGAGGGTCTGGTTAATATCGCTACTCTCCAAAACTTGTGATTTATATCATTTAAACCTGATGCAGCTGTCGAGGCATAATTTGTAACGTTTCTATTAACAGTGCTTGGTTTTTTTTTGGTGAATCGGTCAAACTTGATAGCTTCACAACTTTTATCTTCTTAAAATCTTGGCTTCTTTAGCTATAACCCATTCTCTATTGTTGGCTGGACGCCTTTCTCCACAATTAATAGATTTTTGATTTCCATTTTTCATTTTTGACATTCCCTGGTTAGATGTCTGTCAATAATACTAAGTTCGTGTTTTTCTTCCTATGTATAGCGTTTTTAGTAATGAATGAATATGGTATTGGCATAAAAATTAAATTTTCATATATTTTGACCAAATAAATCTGATTGAATTAAAGTTTTCGTAACGTTCGAGTACTTATGTCCATTATTGAATCTTCGAGAAATGTAAATGGATATACTGGCGCAAATGCAACCAGATGTTTCTTGGAAGGTGCTGAACAAAAATGTTTTCTTAAGCACATAATTGAACCATGTACATGATGCTAGAAATTAATTGTTAAAATTAAGCGAAGAAATAATGCCTATCTGTTAAGTCAAATTTTCTATAATTTTCTGCAATACAAAATTATAATTTCTAAAAGAATCTTTACAATGCCATATACAGCGTTAAACAAGAAAACCGAAGATCATTTATTTTGAGTGATACCTGAATACTAGGTGAATAAAAAATATTCTATACATTAAACGTTTTATTTTGAAGTAACTAGAAAGGAAAGTGGGGTTCTAGATGTTGGGCCTCAATATTTTATGTAAAGGAGTGAAACGGCGCTATACTCCCTTGAAGCGTATAAATTCAGGCCAGAACTTACGGGTTTACATGAGCGTCGACATTGTTTGCCGTAAATTAAATGGGGGCCACTTTAACAGTTTGGATTAATCACTTGGACAAAAGGTTGAAGACCTCCCTAACTTACGGGGTTATAAGTCTTTATCAGCTACACCAATTCATTGTTGGAATCGCTAATTTGTCAGATTACAGTGTTTGCTTACTAGAATAGCTAGAAATTAGGTAAAGTTAGTTTATAGCATATTTGTCAATAACACGAATGATTAAAATTAATTGTAAGTTTAATAAAAATAAGCTAATCACGTATATAATCAAATGTCACAAAACAACGAATTAGATCAACTAGCAGTTTATATAACTTAACTCTAAATCGTGGATCCTGCGATTTCTCATGAACTTTGTTAAGCATTGACACAAACATATTTAGGTAACAATGATTGAATATTTGCAATTCACGTTTTAACTGTACTCCTAAAAGTCCTTATATTATGCGATATTAAAGATATCAAAATAAAGTTAACTTTAGCAATAAAATTGTTTGTCAAATCAAGCGATTGGTATTTATTATATATGAATATCCACTGGTCGTTAAGCTGGCGAGGTTATAACACCTTAATATGGATGGTGATGCTTTTAGATAAATGGAATGGACTTACTTGTCATCAGAAGACGGCGCGGTACCTAAGAGGCCGTACTTGAAATTCGGAATTACAGTAAGGCAGAGGTTACTACACCAGCATCAACGTTATAACGTGCTAGTGCTTTATGGCTCTAAGAATTCATCACCTGGGTACGACACCAATTCCCATGAATGCGACTGTTCCTTTTATAAACGATGGAGTGCACCAAATAGAGCGATTTTGCAATAACCTACTTCTCGCGGGCTTATACTTAACGCGTCTCGAATAAAACTTATTTTCTGCCCGGGGGTGAGGGGAACAAGAGGTCATAGGATTCAAGGTTACTGCATGTTATCATCTACGTAGGAGCGACTTACAAAAGAAACATCCATAATTTGTTGTGATGGTTACACAGCTGAAAGCTAGTAAAGATTAAATATTAAAGAATCTTTGCAATGTTTTAACAATGTATTATTTCAAAAAGCTTTTTTATATAAGTATATATTTACCTCCAATGTAAACGTAAAAAAATACGTAAATTTACTAAGACAATTTTAATCAGAATCGAAAAATGTAAGGGTGTTTCTTCGAATTTCGAGGACTCTTACAAACTTAAAAATTAAAACGTAGAAAAATGAAATTTCATATTTGATTGTTTAGCACTACGGTCCCAACTTCCGGGTTACTCGTAATACAATTAGATGCTCAGAAATTAGAATCTTTCATAAATTATAACTTGACCTTTTAAATCATTGAATGTTCTAAAATTGGAACCCGAAAATCTAATTTTCAAGCCAATTAGTTGATTCGTTCTTTGACTTTCTATTGTGTTGGTTGATAGTAATGTGAATGTTTCATGCACATTGGTTGAAGCAAAATAAAAGTAAAATTGGGGAATCGCCAAATAAAATATACGGTAATTCCCTCGCGTATACACATGATTGCAGTGTTTAGTGTTTAGATTGGTTTGAATAATAACATAAAGTAGGAAATTACTTATTAAAAATATCTGTTAAACATAAAAAAACACTCTTATGTTCGGAACAAAAATTTAAAATCTCAAGGAAACTTGATGAGAGTTTAAATCACGATTTCCATGTTACAAAATCTGCAATTAGCTATATATGAAGTCAAAAATGGAAATTATTTTAGATGCTGTTTCAAACATTTATTAAGAAGCGGGAAAGGAATCTTTACACACATCAGAATATTTGGAAATGAAAAATCGGCTGTGTGCATGGTTTTTAACTCAACGGGAGAAGAAATGCGCAATAACTAGACCAATATTGAAAGCAAAAGATAAACGAATTTTCCATGATGTGTATCCCGAAAAAAATGTAAATGCATTCAATGCAAGTGATGCATGATTTACTAAATTGCTTTCTAACTTTATAATTTTGTAGATCATCTGCCTTTTTCAAGTAAATTATTTGCCCCTGAAGGGGGTTTTGCCGACGATGGAAACACAGTTGCGTTTCCCTTTCCACCAAATGTGACAGCCGCTGTGCAACTAATGGATCAAAATCTTATACAATTAACAAAACTGATTTACAGAAATAAGTTAATTTAATTAATTTCTGTAAATGGCGATTAGAGTGATCCTTTGAAACGTCATTCACTTCACGATGCAATAATATTGTTGAAGCAAGCTTGGGATGAGTTGCCACAAAGCGTGATAAATAAATGTCGGTCCAAGGTGTTTAATTGAGACTCTGGTTAATTTGACAGTGAAGATAATTTGCCACTAACGCAATAGGTATAACTACAAAATCAGGTTTACAATGAAATTCTCGAAGAAACTCAAGTAGTTTCATCAACAATTGATCCAAACAGTTCCATGCGTGCAAAAGTAATCGAAGAATGGAATAAAGATGTTTTTGAAGCAGCACCTGAAAACAGAAGGCTTCAGGTGGTAATCAAGGTGTTGTTAATGATGCCATACCAGTTATTTCCCAGCAATTCAAAGCGTCAGTAATCTAATAACTTGGTGCAAAAAGAGTGAGTCATTTTCATCTAAGCACATGTCCTATATTTTGGCTCTCCGTAAAGATATCTTAGTATCCAATTTGAAGAAGCTTACAAAACAAGTATTACTGATTACATTCCAAATGTAGTTTAATAGTTAACTGGTATGGAGATTTGTTGGAAAAACATTTTTTGTTGTAGTAAATTAAAATAAAGATTTTAGAAGTAGTTTCACTCTATTTTCAGTTTTTATATGATAGGCCAGGCAACCTAAATTAAAAATACCGTGAATGTGGGCAAAATTGCAACAGGCGCTTTTTATATTGATTTTTAATCAGTAATCCATTATTGAACAACACATCCAAAATTAGACAAAATCCGACGACTGAAACAGTCTGTAAAATGAATTTCAAAATGGTGGATTGTGATGTGTCATTATTTTTATTATGCCGTGATTTTTTTCTGTTTTTATGTGTAGTTCAGTTTTTATTTGTTTCACATTAAATTTTCTGTATAAAAATGGAGACTATTGAACTTTATGTGATTTGTAAACAAAACATAATGGACATAACGTAATTAAAATTTCTCAAAAAGGAGCAGCTGGTATAAATGAAGCCAGCCGTAGCCGTAAAAGTGATGTAACTGCAATTGTTGGAATGTGTTTATATTTCGTGTCGGAAATCATTTAGTGAGAAAAAAACATTAGCATTGTAAAACAGAAGGCAAGCTGTAAAGAAATACCAAGGAAACGTGCTCGCTTAGTTGAGGGTCAAGTTTCGAGTGCTTCTCACTGTTTGTTTTGTGAGAAATTTGTTGTCTTTTTTCCAAATATAAACCTAAATCAGAATATGTGAAAGTAAGAATAACAAAGCGTACTAAAGCAATAAAGTAATGTTTTGAGTGCCGCTGCGATGAATGGTCATTTAAAGTAAAAGGGCGATTGGCGTATTACGTAGGTTGCTGCAGAATGTGTTCATCATCAATCACGTAATTTAAATTTTGGTAGTGGGAGAAATATTCTACGCGAATATTGCCTTGCCGACAAATTTTCAGAAAAAGGACGATCAAAGAATGAAGAGCAATGCCAAACATTCGTACCTGCGAATACTTTGAAGATAACGATGAGGAAGAAATGGTTGTTGGAGACCTTATTTCTAAAATGGAGGAATATTTCGAAGGAAGTCAGAACTGAGCGTATGAACGTAGGCATATGAAGGGAAAACTTTTAGAACACTATGGGGATAATATTATAATATCGAATGAAAAAGGGAAGTCAGATATAGTAAACCTGTATAGTAATTCTGACGGTACTCTATATAACATTGTTACAGGCTAACAGCTGAAGAAGAAATTAATGTTGACGAGTTGCACTTATTTGGTACAAACATCATGTCAGAAATGATAGGGAAGGATGTATTTAAGTGTTCTGCTAAAAGATCTCTTGGCGCTGCATGTAGTTAGATTTAGATATACAAGCGCATCCAGCATTTTTTTTCTAAAGAATGATGACTATTGCCACTTGTGCTGAAACGAATCTTGTTGATGTCATGCCTTATGAACTTTGTGCGTACCATGCAGCATTATTTGAATAATAAAGCCTGATGAGTAAAGCAGACAAATTGCAGTTAACAGAAGAAATAGTCAAATACACCAAACATTTTACTAATGAAGAATCTGACAAAGTGTACAGTACGTAAAGGTATATTTTAGATGGAGAATCTCTCTTTTATCGAATTTTGTGGTGCATTAATGACACGTTGCGATGTTTTACGTTTATTTTACCCTTAAAATATATGAAAAAGCTGTCGTTGTTTTTGATGGCTACATTGGCCTCCCTACAATCAAGGATAACAACGGCATACAAAGACCAATAGATATGATAATTTTAGCCAACGCATGAAGTTTGTTGGCAAAAGGAACAGTTTCTAGCCAATGAAAAGAACAAGCAAGCCATAATTGCCCTCATTGGTGATTTGCTGAAGAAACAAGGATGTACTGTTCATAATGTAGACTGGGATGCTGATGTAGACATTGTTCTTGCCACAGTCTCATCTTCAGAACATGTTCATACCGCTGTGATATGGGAAGATACTGATCTCGGTTCAAGTTGTAATATCGTAGTGACGTAAGACGTGAATCAACTCCCCATCCAGTGTATGATATCCTCAACATGCAATCTATATTAGATCGTGAAAGCTGCAACTTGCTTTTTTTCTGCATGCTTTTACGGGTTACAAAGGTATCCAGAATTTTTTAAATTAGGATATCTTCAGCATTTTACAAATTGATGAAGGAGTCAGAGCTCCGCTCTGTTGCAAAAATATTTTGTTCTGAGCCATGCCTACATTTAGTTATCACTGTCGCTGGTAGAAAATCAATTCTTGTTGTACGACTGCCGTTCACTGAAATTTACAGACATAGTTATCGAACGTACTTACAAATCAATGTCTGGAAAGATATTAAGGAAATAATCAAGTCAGACTAATGGGGCTAATATGTAAAAAATAACTCGTACTACTCAATACTCTGCGACCTAACATCAGCTCTAGATTACTCGTGTTTACTCAATATGATACCATGTTTCTACACAACAAACTGCGCCACATTACGATGCGGATGCAAGTGTAATAGCTTACAGCTCGTCGAATTTGCCGAACCAATGGATGTGAAAACAACAACAGCTATGAATATGATTAAAGTGATGAAAACAACTAATTAAAGTTTTTTTTCTAAAACATTTCTGAAATTGTATTGTTCAAATATGTTTAAAATATTATGAAAATAAAACTATGTTTCCACGCAGAAATGGGTATTATATTGCCTTTGCCTTAATTTGAGAAAAACTACTCCGGCATTTTGAAATTCGTTTATCGGGAGGTTTCGATGATGCTGATTAAAAATCAATTAGAGAGCTTCTGTTGCAATTTTGCCCATTGGCTGGACTATGAATTAAAGAAACATCTAGAAATTAGAACAATTCGGAAATTAGACCTACCTTTTGAGCGTCTACTGTTAACAAATGCGAATTTCTTAAATAATATATACCGTGCTAATTTTATTTGATATACTACATTAAGTAATTTTTATGCACTATTACAATAATGAACACGTTTAATTTGTACAAACTTATACAGGGTGCCCAGAAAATAAGTGCATTACATTAACAGAAAATACATCTTGATGTGTACAACATCAAACGCTTATATATTCTGTTTCCAAATTGTATAGTTTTAGAAATATTTGTAATTAAAATTTTCGACTGGATTTGCACGCTAATTTGTCTGACTGTAGTCATTCATTAAATTATTTGGCTGTTCTAATTACTGTTCGGTATATTGTATATATTACAGGGTTAATGTCGCATATTATTATTAATAGGTACTGAGCGTTATTCAAAACAAATATCAGCAAACTTTAACTGTACGATAAGAATTTTTACTAATATTTCGTATTTAAACTGTCTAAAATTTTTATAATCTACATATTAAAATTTTCCTATTTAAAATTTTGACTTCGCATATAATTAGACAATAAATGAATTAGTACAAAATTATAATTTTAATTTATATAATCACAAGGACATCACGTTAAGTGATTTTGAACGTAATCCGTTTGTCAAGATCCGTATAATACAGACAACTGTATTTATGCTTTCTATAGAATTATCGCACATTTTCCAGTCATGATTGCTATAGTGATGGTATAAAAAGGATTTACCCAAGATACAATTTCAATATAAATTTTTATTTTTACAATTATGGTGAAGTCTTCCCTAGCGAACACCTCCAATAACGGACAAGTCTATTATACGTATATTTTTTGATATTTTAGAAAACGGTAATAGGAAATCCCTCATATATCGGTCTTCGTTAAACAAATTCTTTCTTGGACGGACGCGAGGACGGTGCTTTTGTATAAACTATGCCGAAATTCACCCTTAAACGGACGGTACAAAGTTAATAAGTGTATTTTGATGAAACAAAAGGTATATTATATTCCTGGAAAAATAATAAAACCGATGTTTTTCATGTTACAAGTACATGCGTTGTCAAAACACTCACAAATAGATAGGCATGTGAGTATTGTAATTTCATCTTTATAATTTAAGCACATATCTACAACACTTATTTTACATTGTGTTATTATTGTTTTCTTATCTTGTGTTGATTTTACGCAAGAAGTGGATACTTAATGGTTAATCAGATTAAATTGTTGCGAAATTAGACTGTCTAAATAATTTTTAATTGGAAAAAAACATTTCGTTTTTAATAACTGTTTTCAGTTGCAGATGAAAGGAGGTAAACAGTTGTAGACACATTTCTTAGTTTATATTGTAAATGCACGAATTTATATTTTATAATAAAACCAATATTGTATCAAACAGGTCTAATTGATGGTCATAGATTAACAAAAATGTCTACTTTTGTTTTAACCCGTGATGAAAAACTTAACATAATGGAAGTGCACAATAAGGAAAAATTTAGCGTAAGAGACTTATTCAAACATTTTAATACGGGTAAGACACAAGCAGCTGAAATGAGTTAAAAGAGAGGTAAACTACTAACTAAGTGGCGTTTGAATCCCAGTTCTGATGTGAAACGAAGTTTTCTAAATGCAATAGGCGTTAACGCAGATAAATTCTGCTATGAATGGTTCATGAAAGGGAGTAGTAAAGGATTCTATTGTCAAGTAAATTTAGAAAAATTCGCAGGTAATACGTTTTGCTTAGGTTTTTAATTTTCAGGGCCTATAGTTTGAGCGAAAGCAAAGAAATCGCGGAGAGTTTGAGGTACAAAAATATAAGTGCTTGTAACAATATATTTCTTAAATTCCATATATTTTACTATACTTTTCTTAAATTAGATTAAAATGATTTATAGGCAATATCTAAGGTTATGCTTTGTTTGAAAATTGTAAATCTGGTATATTAATACTCTAAGGTTGCTAGTGACAGTTAACCTCTACGCTTTTAGGATACTTATAAAAAGGATATTTCCTGTTCTCTTTTTTTGTGTACTGATATCTAACGTGGAACTACAAAATCGTTAATTGGAAATATGTTATGAAGGATTCTAATTGAATCCTAATAAATTTCAACTTGCTAAGAAGGTGGGATAAATTTTATCACAGCTTCTTTTGTTTGTTATATGTTATTACACATACTAATTCGTAGATTTTGTACCCATTAAAGTACGTTACGATATAGATATGTTCTATTGGACAACAGTTCTCCAGTTACTGTATTACTTTCTGGACTTTGCTGCCTGATTTCTTGTTGCTGTCTTGTTAATTACTTCATTTGAAGAACAATCTTCATTAAACGTTACTATGTGATCCTAAATTGGCTACGCTAGCTCCACATCACTTTTAAGTATCGGTATATTATTAATTTTGTAACGCTTCGCAAACTACTGCTTATAGGTACCTTTAAGACTAATTGAATTAACATTAGTATTAGTTTAGCTGGCATTAAATTGAAACTTAACATGATATGGTTTACAAACCAATATTTAATTAACTGTGAGCAAGATCTTACATCTTCTGTATTCGTATAATTTGAGTTGCCTAAATTACAGGCGTAGTATTCCTTGTCATGTTAAAAAATAAATGATTACAAATATTAATAATTTTAAGCTTTTGCATTGTAGTCTGCTACCAATTAGATTCATTGTGATCTATGGTTCTATATTATCACCATATCATTATTACATGTGATTCATACGTTTGAGTTTCTGAGTTCCTAAACTGTAAAAAATTTCAACTGTTAATGAAATTATCAACATTTCAGCTGAGATTATTTACATAATTGCAAACCAAGAAATATCTGGTTTCTTAATAAAGAATTTTTGTTTTGAAAAGATTCAGTGGCGCCCTTCCTTTTTCTTCCTTTATTTTATTTAGCTGATACCTATCCAGATTAAACATTCTTTGCGGGTTACTCCAAGAACACCCCACGACCTCTCTACCTTATACTGGACTGAGATATCGGCGTGACATTACTAGTAATACATTTGCTACAGAAAATAGTTTTGTCAAATTTTCGTTTCATGCTTCTTTAGAGTATTCCAAAAATTTTGCAAAAGGCACACAACGTTGCTTTTAAAGCGATATCGGGAGAAGTTGGAAGCGTCAATACTCATGACATGTAAAGTTGTTTGAATAAAGTGCCCTCACTAGTGGAAGGTTATTTGCCTAAAGATCTACAACGCAAACGAAACCGGTCTATTTATTCAAACATTACTTGAGAAGACTCTTATAGCAAAAGGCGAAAAATGCATAGGAGGAAAACTTGCCAAAGAAAGACTGAGGATACTGTATTGCGTAAATATGGCCAGGAACAGAAGAACATATTGGTGATTGGTAAACCACAAAAGCCAAGAGCTTTCAAATACACCTGTTTAAACAACCTTCCTGTGATTTGCAAAAGCAATAAAAAGGAGGATTACTTGAGTATAATGGAAGAATGGCGGAAAGAGTTTGATAGACCAATTAAAGCAGAAAAAAGGAAACTTTTATTATTTTTAGATAACGAGTGCTTATATCCTAAATAAATTAGGGTAACGAATATTTAAAGCTTTTTACATAAGCATTTTCGTACACAAGCTACAATCTAAAATCTAATCCGCCAATATTGCTGAAGATATTATCAAAAGCCTTAATTTACTTTATACTGTGTATTTAATTAAATATGACTGGCGAAAGGTTATCAAAGAATCAATTAAGAATTACTCCTGTAAATTGAGAACTATATCATGAGGCAATGGCCAAATGAAGATTTTTCAGTAGAAGACGAGCTACCATTAGCCGTTCTGTTCAAGGTGTGGCATTAACAACAAATTTAAACAGACAATGTTGATGATATTCCAGATTGTGGACTGCAGACGATAGAGATTTCTAATGAATTCGACACAGAATTGAAAGCAAATGAAATAAAATCGACAAATCTGACAACTTATCAGGAAGCCACTGTTATGGTGAAAGATCTAAAGAATTTTGTCAAACGTAGAGGAGATTTGGAAGCAATCGCATATATGTGTGATTTAGAATTACATTTCCAAGATGTTATCTTTAAATCCAAAAAGTATAACCAGATTTTTATTTTTGCAATATAAGTACATACAACTTTATAGTAATATCTTTTATAGATTCTTTTTTGACGCACACGCCCACACGCATGAGCACGTGCGCACCGCGCGCGAGCACCACGTGTACGGGCGCACACGCTTATACGCGAACGCGCACAAACGCACGTACACACGTTCGATCGCACGCACGCACGCCCGCATGCACGCCCGCACGCACGCATCTGCGCACGCAACCACGCGTGCAACCACGCACGTACCCATGCAGGCACGCACACGCACAAACACACACACATGAATACAAGCGCACACGCACACACGTACACACCCGCACACGCACGCGCATTCACACGCACACCCACACACACACACAATATGTTAGTAAACATATGCCAATGATGGATACAGGCGTTTGCACTAATTAATAAATAAAATTAAGTATAATAGATATTTGAATTTAACCATTAAGTCTTTATAAATTAATTATGTTAAATTAATTTATACATACGCCAACATATAAATAACGGATGTAAATAATAAATACAATAAGAGCAATGGAACAATTGTATGCAAAAAGGCTCAATTGTTAAAATGAAGTGAGTAAAATTTTGAGTGCGGTTCAAGTCCGACAAGTAATTTTTCCTTCAAAATAAATATCGTGCTAGTAATAATAAAGATGTAGAGAACATATTGGTGATATTTTCCAGCCATGTAGTTAAAATTTTTAACATTTCATAAAACTGTAATTTTCATATTTAGTGTAATTTTGAACCATCAATTTTTCAACCCGAAAACTATTGAGGAATGGTTTCAAGGATGATGATATGTAAAACACTCTGGAACCATTAAATTAGAAATTAAATCTTGCATTAATTAAAAATATCCAAATTTTTTAGGAAATTATTTTATTTCAGGAATTTGCACATTTGACAACTATTTTAAATTTTAATTTGTTTTATGTGTAATTTGAGTTTAACCATTTATAGCGTGTCGATACTTATTCAAAGTCGGGCGTATGGTGTGTTGGATGCCTGTTTGCTGTAAGGTGGGTTGCAATTTGTATTAATGTAAGGAGGACAAGGTAGGAAACTCAAATAGCTTAAATTAAAACGAGCTCTATATCAACGAAATATAGACAACTTAATAAACATGAACAAATTAAATTTAATAAATTGAATTGATCCCGATCAGAAGGGATCTTCCACATATATTTGTCGCCCGAACATGTGGCATTTAAAATAATAAACTAAAGTACACAACAACGATAAATAAAATTAATTTAATATACTGTATTCGTCCCAAATCAAAGTCCCCCTTTCACATATATTTGGCACCCGAAAGTGAGTAAATACAAAAAGACGTTTAAATAACATTTTATAAATTGGAATTGAGAATTCGAACTCGA
>JAHWXV010004824.1:0-12592 GCA_024586415.1 Phrixothrix hirtus | reverse complement strand
TTTAAATATTTAATTATTTATTTTATAATCCACCAGCAGCAAACATTTATTTATAATTCTATTTATGTATATTTATATTTATATCAGTAATTCACAGTACGAGATTCTAACAATAACTACTCTAAGAGAACTCAATTCGTTGCTTATATAGGAAAGATATTCTAGAAACAATTGGAATAGAACATCCAAGAATATGACCTAAAATAATGATGTAATGGTATGACTCATTGCTGACCTAATTGAATTGACAAACATAAATTACTGCAATGAATCATTTGCGAATTACATCATCTATTTTATTACAAAGAAAACATTCTGGATGATTCTGGAATTTTCCATTTACTATTTCTAATTTTTGTTACAATATGTATTAAATTTAATACAGCACAAGAATGTAGGTACAGCATGTGTATCGTTGGTGCATCATTATTATTTTACAAATGCTGTCTTTGTTACCGCTCTCATACATTTGTTTACATGCTAGTCGGATTCTCCGCAATAAAGTTACCATCCTTTATGTTAAATCTTCTCAAACATTGCGGATGTAGCGGCTTGACTAAACTACTTGTATTAACATAAATACTTAACGCTAGTATTTACTTTAATAAAAAATGTTTAAATATATTTGTAAATAACGCAATGGCACAAGTATGTTACGTTTTGTCATGGTAACTTTTGATACGTTTTTGGTTGGTGTTTGTTTGAGGTGTATGTGATTATTATTTATTATAACGCCTACATACTAATAATTCTTGGCAGACTACAGTAAAGGCTGTGGTGCCTTGGACGAGAAAGATAGCAAGACGTGGTAGATGTTTAAAGACTTAAGTCAAATGTAATTACGAGAATAAATAAAAAGGGTTTTGCACAAATTGTAAAGCCTTGGCAACCGTGTTTGTAATTAATATTGAACGGTTGGTATCGTCGATTTAGCAAAACTTTACTCCTATAAAAATACCAACATTTATAAATTAAAGGCGCTAAAAAGAGAAATATATTTTCAATGCAATCTTTTTGTGAATTAAAAAACAAAATTATTTAAGAAATAATAAATGATTGCAATAAATAAGCAAAACTATGATATAATAAATTCCCACGAGATCTTATTTCACTCAAAAAAATCAGAAGCTTGACTAATATGTAATATGCAGTGAAAAAAATCGAAATTTAAATGAATGTTGGCAACATTGAAGCCATCTACATAACTTTGTAGCCTATTAACTGAAACGCTTTCCAATCATCATAGATATCCACGTACATCAATAAATATATCATTGTGGTACTTTTTCAATCGAAATTCCAACCTGCGTGTGGCTCCATAAATAAGAACCGAAGGTGGGAAAACGCAGGTATTATAGAATAAATAAATAATTAAATAAATAACTGCTTGTTAGCGAAGTGTGTGGTATGAGTTAGACAAAGATGGCGGTATGAAACTATTAATGAGTGAAACGAGAACGGTCGAGTGATAAATAAGGTGCCTAACAAGATGCTGTTACTCAGACTACCCCCTGAGGTAAGAAACAGAAGGATAGAGGCTAGTGTGAATAAACCAAACGACTGCAATCTATAATCATTCGAAACACGTAATTATTTTAAATTAATGTTATTTACAAATTTGTTGGTTGTAACCAGTGAATCTAAATGGCTCGAAACTTCTTTTTTTTAATCTACGATTACATCCAAAATAAATACAGATTTTACCTTTCTAATTGTATGTAACTTCTCCCAAACTCAACTTCTCAATGCGTAACTGATAATTCTCCAGTTCAGGCAGGGGCGTAGCGAAAATGCATGTAAATGCACGTGCCAGTGCGGTTGCAGACATTTTTCCAAGGGGGGCCAGTTGTGATCCTGGTTTATATTTGTATACGCGTATCAAACTTGTTTGAACAAAAATTTGAATTTTAAAGGAGCGCGACATATCGAAAAGCGGATGATCGTCACCCCATTTGAATCCCCCTTGGCACGTAGGTACCCACCACGTAAGAAGGGAGGCGTTAACATTACATTGTAGTAAATGCCATAATATTTAAAATAACGTTGTCATTCAAATATCGTCTCTACGCCACTGAATTTATTTATTGTCCTTCTTCGTAGTCTATTCATTTTAGTACAATAACGGTACCATCAGCTAATAATTTAACTTTTATTTTGTTTTTATACGCAGTCATGCGATTAGTTACACACATATGACTGTAATTCTTAGCTAGAATTGATAAATAACCCTAGGCGGACAGTCCTTTTGTTCTTGCCTAGCCTGATCCTACAGCTTACACACTTTTCCGTTAGCCAAGCTCCAAGAGATACAAACTAATAATACGAATAAAATGGAAAAAAGTCCAGTCAAATAATATGTACATTTTGTTTATGAAATTATCTCGTAATTAACTTTGACTTTACATTCTTTCTATGCTTTACATTAATTAAAATTTCATAAATGGACCAGAAATGCTAATCGTTAATGACAGGATTTTAGAAGACTGCAAATTCCTTTTAATTCTCGCGCTCAATAGTTTTCAGGAATGGGGTGGCTCAGCAATTATGGCCCGGTTTACCGCGCGTAACTTGCACATTCGATAGGTTTAAGAAGGAACAGATTAAGAGATGCACACCACTGTAGGGCTTCGAATCTGGTTGAAACCGCCAACGACGATTTATGTGAACCAAGTTTATTCGCAAGATAGCGTAATTTAACATCAGATGGTAAATTGAAAGAAGGAACAAAATCCGTTTAATTATCGCCGATAAAGAAAGGTTAATATGCGTGAAGCAAAAACAAATGCGAACATTCAGTATTGTTTTGTTATAAGGCACGGGTGGACGATAAAACATCAACTACTTCAAATCAAGTAAAATGCTTCTTATTAAATCGTGAATGTGTCATACATTGTGTTAACTCGTACTGGGATAAAGTATTCGGCTACGCTGCCAAACATTAATAAATGTGTAACGTATGCGATAGCCGCCAACGCCTGTAGGTACAGTTGTTTTTAACCGACGAAATTGCGCTACAAAACTTGAAGTTAGCAGCACGTGCTTATCAGAATGGCAATAACCGATTAATTGCAGGATGTTTTACCTTCACAAGAAGCTACAAAATTTTGTAATCAGCACAATGCTGATTGTGATAAATTTTAAAACATGAGCGTCTAACGCCGAAGCATTTTATAAAGCACTTGATTCTAAAAGGACGGCAAACGGTATAGGATGTTTCGAGACGCAGAGGCCTAAGAAGTAGCTACTTGGGCGCATCAACAGAGATGGCAGCCAATTTTATCTCCTGGGGCGCTTTCATCTGCGTGGTAGACATTTTCCCACAAAATTTGACCTGACAGCCTCAAACTAAAGGAAAAACTAGGATAACGCGTCTGCTGTTTGCC
The DNA here is from genome assembly GCA_024586415.1 of Phrixothrix hirtus. Classification (NCBI taxonomy): domain Eukaryota; kingdom Metazoa; phylum Arthropoda; class Insecta; order Coleoptera; family Phengodidae; genus Phrixothrix; species Phrixothrix hirtus. The sequence continues at coordinate 9,209 of JAHWXV010004824.1, read as the reverse complement.
CAGTTGCACGATAGTACAAAAAACCTAGCCTGGCACGCGCTGCTATATGCAGTATTAATTAGTTATAACAAACAATAAACGAAAGATATGCTTTGAGACCAAAGGAAATTCAAAAATTTAAGCCACAAAATGAGAAATTACTAAATAATCACTGATAAATAAAGGCCAAATATGTATTAAACTTGACGAGATGCTCAAGAAAATATTGACCGGTTTTGGGTACTCAACTTTCCCTTAAAACTAACGCTAAATTTAGAAAACAAAATTCTACACGTTTTTCAATTCTCTAATTTTCGTCCCGACATGCCTTCCAGTATAGCAACTTTTGTTATGAAACATTCTTTCGCCGACGAGCGCATGCCTTACTTCGATAAGATAGACTGTGCGTCTCCATAATTCGTGTATTGTCGAAATTACTACTAGACTGTCATTTGGCGTTTCTGATTTTACAACCGTGCTATATAATGTAAGTCAATTAGCGTGTTCGCGTGGGAGACACATTAATTTCTACAGTTTTTCTAGGGGACCCTTTTGGTCAACTACGTCTACGATGCACGTAGCTAAATTGTCGCCTAGTTCTTGCGGCGCTTATGACATCGCCGCTCCTATTCGTCCTACATGGTACGATACTACTGACGGTGCGTCCTCCAAGATGTAGGAATCTGCAAAGGACAGGTACACCTCGTTTACCTTGTTGTAATTGCTGAATTCTCCGCTACTTATTAGAGTCAACTACGTCTATGATGCCCGTAAGACACTCCCGGCCTCTTTTTTCAGGCGCTTATGACGTCGCCGCTCCTAGTCGTCCGACATGCAACGATACTACTGACGGTGTGTCATCCAAGATGCAGGAATCTGCAAAGGTTAGGTACATCTCGTTTACCTTGTTGTAATTGCTAAATTCGCCGCTACTTATTAGTGTCAACTACGTCTACGATTCCCGTAAAACAACCCCAGCCTAGTATTTCCGATGCTTATGGCGTCGTCGCACTTAGTCGTCCGACATGGAACAATACTACCGATGGTGCGTCATCCAAGATGTAGGAATCTGCAAGGGTCAGGAACATCTCATTTACTTTGTTGTAATTGCTGAATTCCTCGCTACTTATTAGTGTCAACTACGTATACGATGCCCATAAAACAACCCCGGCCTAGTATTTCTGGGGCTTATGACGTGGCCACACCTAGTCGTCCGACATGTAACGTTACTACTGATGGTGCGTCGTTCAAGATGCAGGAATCTGCAAAGGTCAGGTAAATCTCGTTTACATTGTTGTAATTGCCGAATTCTCCGCTACTTATTACTGTTAACTACGTCTACGATGACCGTAAGATAATCCCTGCCTATTTTTTCCGGTGCTTATGAGGTCGCTCCTAGTCGTTCGACATGGAACGATGCAACTGACGGTGCGTCGTCCAAAATGCAAGAATCTGCAAAGGTCTGATACATGCCGTTTACCTTGTTGTAATTGCTGAATTCTCTGCTACTTATTACTGTTAACTACGTCTACGATGACCGTAAGATAATCTCTACCTATTTTTTCCGGTGCTTATGAGGTCGCTCCTAGTCGTTCGACATGGAACGATGCAACTGACGGTGCGTCGTCCAAGGTGCAAGAATCTGCATAGGTCAGGTATATCTTGTTTACCTTGTTGCAATTGCTGAATTCTCCGTTATTTATTAGTGCCTACGATGCCTGTAAGGCAATTCCGGCCTATTTTTTCCGGCGCTTCTGACGTCTCCGCTCGTACTCATCCGACGTGAAACGAAACTATTGGCGATGCATCATACAAGATGCAGGAATCTGCAAAGGTCAAGTACATCTCATTTACATTGTTGTAATTGCTGAATTCTCCGCTACCTATTAGTGTCAACTAAGTCTATGAAGCCCGTAAAACAATATCGACCTAGCTTTTCCGGCGCTTATGACGTCGCCGGTCCCAGTCGTCAGATATGGAACGATACTATTGACGGTGCGTCGTCCAAGATGCAGTAATCTGTAAAGGTCAAGTACATCTTGTTTACCTTGTTATAATTGCTGAATTCTCCGCTACTTATTTGTGTCAAAAACGTCTACGATGCTTCGAAAACAATTCCGGCCAAGTTTCGCCGGCACTTATGACGTCGCCGCTTCTAGTCGTCCGATATGCAACGATACTACTGATGGTACATCGTCCAAGTCGCAGGAATTTGCAAAGGTCAGGTACATCTCGTTCACCTTGTTGCAATTGCTGAATTCTCCGTTACTTATTAGTGCCTACGATGCCCGTAAAGCAATCCCGGCCTATTTTTTCCGGCGCTTCTGACGTCTCCGCTCGTACTCGTCCGACGTGAAACAATACTACTGGCGATGCATCATACAAGATGCAGGAATCTGCAAAGGCCAGGTACATCTCATTTACATTGTTGTAATTGCTGAATTCTTCGCTACCTATTAATGTCAACAACGTCTACGATGCTTCGAAAACAATTCCGGCCTAGTTTCGCCGGCATTTATGACGTCGCCTCTCCTAGTCGTTCGACATGCTACGAAAACTACTGACGGTGCATCGTCCAAGTCGCAGGAATTTGCAAAGGTCAGGTACATCCCGTTCACCTTGTTGTAATTGTTGAATTCTCCGCTACTTATTAGTGTCAACTACGTCTGCGATGCTCGTAAGACAATCCCGGCCTATTTTTTCCGGCGCTTTGGCGTCGCCGCTAATACTCGTTTGACATGCAACGATACGACTAACGTTGCGTCGTCCAAGATGTAGGAATCTGCAAAGGTCAGGTACATCTCGTTTACCTTGTTGTAATTATGAATTCTCCGCTACTTATTAGTGTCAACTACGTCTACGATGCCCGTAAAACAGTCCCAGGCTAGTTTTTCCGGCGCTTATGACGTCGCCGCACGTATTCGTCCGACATGGATCAATGTTACTGACGGTGCGTCGTCCAAGATGCTGGAATCTGCAAGGGTCAGGTGCATCTCGTTTACCTTGTTGTAATTGCTGAATTATCCACTACTTATTAGTGTCAACTACGTCTACGATGCCTGTAAGGTAATCCTGCTCTATTTTATTCGGCGGTTATGATGTCGCCGCCCCTAGTCCTCCGACATGGAACAATATTACTGACGATACGTCGTCCAAGACGTAGGAATCTGCAAAGGTCAGGTAAATCTCGTTTACCTTGCCGTAATTGCTGAATTCTTCGCTACTTATTAGTGTCATCTACGTCTATGATGCCCGTAAAACAATCCCGGCCTAGCTTCTCCTGCGCTTACGACGTCGCCGCTCCTAGTCGTCCGACATGCACCGATACTACTGAGGGTGCATCGTCCAAGTCGCAGGAATCTGCAAAGGTCAGGTACATCTCGGTTATCTTGTTGTCATTTCTGAATTCACCGCTACTTATTAGTGTCATCTACGTCTATGATGCCCGTAAAACAATCCCGGCCTAGCTTCTCCGGCGCTTACGACGTCGCCGCTCCTAGTCGTCCGACATGCACCGATACTGCTGAGGGTGCATCGTCCAAGTCGCAGGAATCTGCAAAGGTCAGATACATCTCGGTTATCTTGTTGTCATTTCTGAATTCTCCGCTACTTATTAGTGTCATCTACCTCTATGATGCCGGTAAAACAATCCCGACCTAGCTTTTCCGGTGCTTACGAAGTCGCCGCTCCTAGTTGTCCGACATGAAACGATACTACTGACGATACGTCGTCCAAGATGCAGGAATCTGCAAAGGTCAGGTAAATCTCGTTTACCTTGCTGTAATTGCTGAATTCTCAGCTACTTATTAGTGTCAACTACGTCTACGATGCCCGTAAAACAATCCCAGGCTAGTTTTTCCGGCGCTTATGACGTCGCCGCTCGTATTCGTCCGACGTGGTACAATGCTACTGACGGTGCGTCGTCCGAGATGCTGGAATCTGCAAGGGTCAGGTACATCTCGTTTACCTCGTTGTAATTCCTGAATTCTCCACCACTTATTGGTGTCAACTACATCTACGATGGCCGTAGGACGATGCCGGCCTATTTTTTCCGGCGCTTATGACGTCGCCGATCCTAGTGGTCCGACATGGAACTATACTACTGACGGTGCGTCGTCCATGATGCAGGAATCTGCAAAGATTAGGCACATCTCGTTTACCTTGTTGTAATTGCTGGATTCTGCGCTACTTATTAATGTCAACTACGTCTACGATGCCCATAAAATAAACCCGGCGTATTTTTTCCGGCGCTTATGATGCTGCCGCTCCTAATCGTCTGACATGAGACGATACTACTCACGGTACGTCGTCCACAATGCAGGAATCTGCAAAGGTCAGATACATCTCATTTACCTTGTTGTAATTGCTGAATTCTCCCTTACTTAATAGTGTCAACTATGTCTATGATGCCAGTAAGAAAATCCCGCGCTATTTTTGCCGGCGCTTATGGCGTCGCCGCTCCTAATCGTCCGAGATAGTACAATACCACTGACGGTGCGTCGGTCAAGATGGAGGATTCTGCAAAGGTCAGGTACATCTCGTTTACCTTGTGGAAATTGCTAAATTCTACGCTACTTATTAGTGCCAACTACGTCTACGATGCCCGTAAAACAATCCCGGCCTAATTTTTCCAGCGCTTATGACGTCGCTGCTCCTAGTCGTCCGACATGGAATGAAACTACTGACGGTGCGTCGTCAAAGATGCAGGAATCTGCAAAAGTCAGGTACATCTCGTTTACCTTGTTGTAGTTGGTGAATTCTGCGCTACTTATTAGCGCCAATTATGTCTACGATGCCCGTAAAACAATCCCGGCCTATTTTTCCGGTACTTATGATTCAATAATATTTTGTTGTGTCTAATTTAGTGGACAAAATTTGCGAAACGAACATTGCAAAGCTAGTTTTCAAATTGACGGGAGGTTCTCGCATTTGAACATTTTATTAAAATCTATAGCTTGCTTTCACGCTCTTTACGTTTCATTAAATACTCTTGAAGCATTATAACATTGAATCAATTACTCTTGTGTCAAATAATTAAATTGTTCTCCTACAATTAAAACTTATAACACGGCGTTAATTACGATACGTGTTTTGGTGTCAAGTGAATTCTCTCTGGTTTACGATGTGCTACCTACTGTATAACTTGTAAAATAGGCCGGCCACAGCTTAATTTTGTTAAAATAAACCAGTACATGTCTTGACGACTCTTCATTATTAGATTTATGGATTAACTAGATTTGTCGTGATTATATAAGCCGGTTTCGGCTTTCTAATACTCGTCAGTAAACAATTTTTTAATACTTCTATAACACGTCTAGCGCCCATTCTATTGAACGACTACGCTGCGATAAAACCCCACCTACGGTCTTTCGATGAACTACTGAGCTGAAGGCAATACAATATTTTATTACAACTGATCCGTCAGGTTTACCGTTATAAAGCATTTCTTAATATACCTTTTCATAAACATACTTTAAATATGTTATTTGTCCAAAGTGAAATATGCACTTCGTTAATTTAAAGCAGATAGTATACTAGGACATCTACAGTAAAGTGGCTCATAACTGTTTTTGGAAAATCACTCAGTTCTCTGTGGGCGTTCTGGTAGAAACTTTCGCTGCGTTTTAATCGGTGCAGTTGCACCGGAATAGCTTAAAACATCCAGATGGAATACTATAAGTTTTCGAGAACCGGTTGCAATAAATGATCTCATACAAATACATGCAATACATTCTAAACCAATTTAGTCGCTTCAAATATTTTAAACAGAAAGAAATAAAATTATGTATTACATCATCATCGTGGTATACAGAAGTTTGTCAGCGTTCGTCACGGTGAATTACGCGTAATAAGCTTATTGTTTAATATTGTGCTGATATATGGTCGACGTGCGTTTCTTTCTAACAACTAAAACATTTATAACTTAAACTTGTTTCATTTGTTAGACTGACTAGCCTAGAGGGTTAACGTAACGCGCTTAATTAGCAATGTATAGTTCAAGCCTTCACGTAAGCTGTAGGCTGTAATCCAGAATTTTTTGTTTAGGAGGGCACTAAAAATGTTTTGCAAGGAGTAGCTGACAATATGACGTCACCATTAAATTTTGTCTGACATTTTGTTATCTTACTATTTTATTTAAAAATCGTTCATCCATTGTCCTTTGTAACGAATAAAATCCTTTACTTAAATGTGAGACCTTTCAAATTAATTACTTAATTTTAAATTTTTAGTTACTAGCCAAAGATAGATAGTTTTGTGCTACTTAGTTTTATAGTTTTAAATACTTATTTGTACATTTTTACGTTATTATTTTATTATAATACTGTAAAAGTACCCCGTATAACATAAAAATCGCGATCATAAAAACTGATACAGTTTCGCGCGCTTTAATGTTATTTATAATTAAGTTCAAAATGACAATTTAAAAGACGCTAAAATTTGCAAAGGACGAGAAGCATTAAGAATTAAAATAATTAATTATATATGAATGTTTGCAAAGTCAGTAGCTTGTCTAATTAGCATTAGACTAATTACAAATATTGTATTTGTAGAAAATGAGATTACATATTATTGCGCAATGTCTCGCAAGTTCGATTATAACAAATTAGCGCGAGGCGATAGAAATAATGAGCAAATGAATCTATAATTGTGGAATAAAGACACCGCTTCCTTGAATTCGTATACATAAAGCTATTCTAGAAGGTTTAAAACACTTCGATTTCGAGTTCGGAATCAAAGACAACAAGTTGAATTCTCGTGGCGAGGTGCATGTAATAAATCAACCCTTGATTTAAATTATATGACTGAGTCTATAAACTTAGTTTGCACTTAGAAGGTTGTAAATGTCAACGTCTTCACCGTTCGTATCTCGTTGCTAGGGCGACGAGCGCCTTTTCTGAAAAACGTTCATGATCCTCTAGTTATACGGTTGCTTGTACCGTAGGTAACTAGAGTATCCTGAAATCACTGTCCAAGACCAAGCGCGGCCGTCTTAAATTGCTGGGGTGACTGGGCATGTAATTCGGACAGACGCACTTCGTGTGGACTAGGCGACGCGAGCTTTGGTTGCCTGTGCCATAAGAGCTATCATCTCCGATGCATTCGGACTGCAAAGGAAAACGTAATAAATCCTTAGGCCGTTTACAAACCGCTTGTGTATCAATGTAAGAAACATTAATACTCGATCCGTTTATTAGACAAATTCTAAAAGCATTTCAGCATTTGTTTAAGGCCTCTAGAAATTAATTACCTTTGATAATAAGCCTTCTCACGAGAAGTGCTAATTAATCCATAGACAATAATTCAGTAATGTTATCCGACCGTTATTAAAGGTGATATTAGCTAAGGCAAACTGGCTGCCATCAGTAATAACAAAATACATTTGATAATTGAACTTAGCGTAGTAGAGATTTAAACGATTATTGCGTTTCATGAATTTCACTTTGTATATATTTATTTTAGAACTGGATGCATAGGTGATACTCTTGTAATTATTCAGTTCTCATATTATTACTCTGTACATATTTTGATCCTGTAAATAGTCATTTATTTTATTAGAACAATAAATGATTTCTGAAGCCTTATTACCTTGTTATTTATATTCTAATTTAGCTAGATACGATCGATAAATCCTGAATGAACCCACCCGTCACGACGATCTACCTGGATAAGCAAAATATAGATAATTTTATCCTGCGACGTAAATAAACAAATCCGTAACGTCAAAATATAGCTTTTTCTTTGTATGTTCTGTGAACGTGTTTATTTTTTCCAAGTTAATCCTCAGTTCCACGTTCTTTTATGTATAACTGTGAAAAGCATTAGTTCCATTATGTACACAGGAGCTTGAACTAAAAACGAAATAAATCATATTATTTTTACCAATATGTTCACAGAATATATTCACTTTAATTACGATAATTGTAGTGTTTCACAATATGAGCAACTTTTAATTGTTTGGCTGATATTTTTCCTCTACAACTTAATTCTTTTCTTTTTAATTTTGATTAGTGTTTCTCTACGGAACTCTTTTCTGCTCAGGTTTAGTTTGATTTTTAAAAAACCAGAATTTGAACTTGGCGTTGGAGGAGCTAGTCCAACTTATCTTTGCTCTAACAAAGAATCAGGTATGTTTTTCTTTTTTCAAGGACATAATTTTCATCCAAGCCAGGCACTGCTGGGAAATGTTGAATAAAATCAATGTCTTCTTGATGAAGAGATAAGTGGATTACAGAATTACTATTTTACCTGCTATGTTTCTTTCTTGTTGCGGATAAGGAGTTTATGTCCTTTCGTTTTAGGGAAGAAGCAATTAAATTTACCTCTTGGGTTAGTAAAGGGTATAGGGATATTTTTGTAGTCTTTGGATCATTGTTTTTTTATCTTTGGTTTCTACTTATTTAGGTTTCTATGCTTGTTTAGATTTTTGTTCTGATTAACATAGGTTATTTGTGACGTTTCCCGTAGAATCGTAGTGATATCGCGAAACTCGATCTAATGGAATTCCGAGAATTCTACGTGTTTTCGCTATATTAGTGATTCCGGAAGTGTAACAATTAAGCCTTCATTGAAGACAAAACAAACTTTAAGAAAGTGTTAAATACGACGTGCGAGTGCTTAGTTTTAGTTTCACTGCAAAAGAAAGAATTGCTTAATTAAAAGTTGTTATAAAACATGCTATAAGTTAATTAATAAAGATTGCATAACCTGAAGCATAAATCACCCTTTACCGTCCGAAAATAATCAAGATTGATGAGCGAAATAATTAACATAAGCAACAATTTGAAATGTTTTAAATATTAATTAATAGAAAAAACTAATTAAAAACTATTACGTAATATTGCGTCACGTCGTGCAACGATTTGTTAAAAGCAAATGTATGTTATCCGAATTGATTAGATAGCAGACAAAGAAAACCGTGGAAATCCATATTCGCTGAATAAAGAACGCGAATATGAATTTAACTATAAATAAGACGCTTTTGCGAATTGAAAATCAGTCTTCGTATGAGACTCAATACGGGATATTGCCTTGAGCATAGACCGTAAAAGCTTTTCTGTAAAGTCAAGCTATTTTGTTATTAAATTTTGCAGTGATATTCACTTGACGTCTCCTGGACTCGCCAAGACTGCTAAAATTCTGAACACCGTTCATATTAATATTGCGTTAAAAATCGTCGCATGCTAGAGATCTATATATATATATATATATATATATATATATATATATAT
>JAHWXV010004816.1:0-10925 GCA_024586415.1 Phrixothrix hirtus | reverse complement strand
GACGCAATTATTTTACATTTAATATAAAAATTAGTTTAAGTAAGCAGCAAACGTCGATTGATACATAATGTAAATTTTATACGTAATTTGAAAATTAAAAAGAAACTAAACATGCTATTGGCGATAATCAGTACGGACACATATGTCCACCAGAACCTGCAGCTATCGGATAAGTTGAAAACATCGCCCTCGCAACTTATACGACGTGACAAAATAAGATTTTCTACGACCTTTATGATTTCCATACGTCGATCAGCATCCCATCCGTATGCGAAGTTTAAAGTAATAACGTAGTAACGCCAATCAGCACCTCATCTCTTTTGCATTTAGCTATTAACCATTGTTCATGTTCACGCAGCGATCGAGGACCAAAAAAATATATCCTGCCAGTCAGGCTACCGGATAAGCGTTGTAATCAAATTAACAAAGCTTGTTTCTACATTACGGCAATGAAGAATAATCGACACTTTGTACAGTCCGTTAGTATCTTAACAAAAGTCGAAGCATAAGTGTTAGATAAGAAAATGTATTTTTAACCAACACGAAATTTTAAAACGAATTTTACGTTCTCGAATTCTGTCACTAGACGGCAACACCTATCCGGTTAATAAACTAAATTTAATGAATTCCGGAATTAGGTTTATTAATTAACCTCGACCTTCATTCCTGCAATATTAATATAAGAAAAAGAATTATTTACTAATGTACACACACAGAAACATCCAAAACGAAATTGTAAGTACCTATATACAGGGCGTACCAGATGTACTTATTAAAATTAATGTAGAATAAATAAAACATAAAGGTGAGACCGTGACACACTCTACGACCCCTTGTTGATGAATTAGTCAGCACAGATAATCGTCATATATTTTATTATAATTTATGCGAATTAAAACGTAACAACGTTAATGGAGAAAGGTACTTAGATCTACTTCGAAAGGTCGTACCAGGAATAATTATGCATATGGACTACTTTGATGAACTTTACTTCCTACACGATGGAACTCCTGCTCAATAGAGTTTTTAACATTAGAGTGATTGGCCGGCGTACAGCAATTGAATTGCCACCACGTTTTCCCGATCTTACACCGATGGGCTTTTTCATGTAGAGTGTGTACACGAGGGAATCACAAACTGTAATATTCTCAGCGGAACATGTTAATGTATAAAAGTGACGTAGAATCCGATTTGCTACAAATACGTGTGTCTTACGCGAAATTACCAGAAGATTAGTTTGATAAGATATTTTAAAAGACAATAAGAAGTGAACCGTGAGTGAGTGACCGCGAAGTAATTACAAATAAATATTGTTTATTAAACCGCATGTAATTAACTAAAGAATATTAATTGGAATTGCACAATATTACGAAATAAATAAATTGTTAACCGAAGTATATAAACGATACGCTTATCAATAAGTGTAAGACCGAATAACCACTATCAGAAACGTTCGAGGAACAGAGAGCGATGTAACCAATGTATGTATAAAAAAACGAAGCTTTCAGCGAAAGAGGACTGTTCTTGCAGTCCCATGCACGAACTAACACCAACAGTTCTTGCAGTTAGCACTCAAACTAGCACCGATAGTTTTTGTCATTCCGCTCTCGAGCTGATACAAAATCCGAGATAATTTTATTGTATTCAAAAGCGCTTTGTTAATCGCAAAGAACGCACAACGTCCGCTTCAATTTAATTACATTGTAATTTCAAACTGCGAAATTAGTTCAGACATCCGTAAGGGTGAAAACTCCCTGTTAATTACGTTAATTACGATCCCGTATAACTTATTGCCGAAAGCACTGTAACGGGCGATTATCGACAATAAGGGTCGACTAGAGCGCTCGCACTTCCGAGTTGATTCTGTAGCGAATATGCAAGCGTAGATAGAACCTGAACCGACGTCGCCGTCAAACGTCTCAGTGTTGTCTTTGTAGCGGGAGCCAGTTTGAGGCCAGCATTCCCTTTGATACTTTCGCCTGTTGAGTGGCATCAGTCGCGAGCAGGTTAAGGAATCATTACCTGAACCGAAGAAATCATTTTACAAATGGAGCACGCACGTAAGTGATATGACCCCGTTCACACCTGGAAAGATACTGAACATGTTTAATAAAACTTCATAAGTAACAAGCGAACATCAAAGTTCGACCGGACGGGCGCGCTTCCTTGTGAGGGTCATAAAGAAGCGTTACGCGTCTATTAAAATTAACTTTACACCCCGACGCCTTCTTTTGCTCTGGAAGCTCTCAATCTCACCGAACCAGAATTATATTTATTTATACTTATTAATTATTCACTCCTGTAAATATGTACAAAATATCCGAAAATATTAATTTGATTTATAATTTCCGTTATTGTGAATAAAATTACTATTGAAGATTTTATACATCTTATTATTTTCACCGAACATAATTATTGAATATACGATTGTGAAAAGATCGTTTCGCATAAGAAGCCGCGACTTCTTTCGATGGTCTCTCTGATTTAATACCTAACTTTCTGATATTTAGGGTAGTCAACTTCGAACCGTTACAAGGAAGAACTCCAACGACCGCTGAAACCTGCTACTAGACCAAATCGAACCGGGCCAATCCGACGAGCTGCTAAAATATAAATAATTTTCTCGATCCCGTGACTCAAAAACCCCGCTTTGAACCGTTACAGGAGAGAAAGAAAAATTGGCGCGCGAGCAGGGCGCCAACTTACACTGAAATAGCCTACGAAAACCAGGAAACGAATTCTCGGCTTTATGATCGTGTGTGTCACAGATAGACTCCGACGTGTATTAATGAAGAAGTGAAACACTTTGAGTATAAAAATAAGTGAATTTCATGTAAATAAGTACCACTTTATCGATAAATAGCTTTTATTTGTACTTAAAATGCATTAATTGTATTTACTTGAAAAGTGTAAAGCTATTTTTGCGCTATGACTTTACTACTCCTGCAATTCTATATAACATCGCTCTACAAAGGGACATTTCACACCATTTTGAAAATAGTTTATTAAAAGGGACTTTATGACGTAGAGTCAGGGCTGTCTAGTGCGGTATGGAGATTGTGTCTCGCTCGTTCAGGTGTGCCGCTATGTTAAAATGACAAATAATAGGGATTCGTCTATGACATTTAGATTGATTGGTATTTAATACGATATAAAAGTGAATAAAACATATTTTAAAGGTCGCTATATCTTTTTATGTCATTTTTAAAATAATTATTATAGTCATTTCTAAACACTTAAGATTCTGGTCGGAAAAATTAAAACATTAAAGTTTTCTTGATGGGAGCAAACGGTGATTGAGGTTAGGTTAGATACAAATCTAAGGTTGTATTATTATATGGTGTTGCCTTCAACTTCTTATAAAACGTAATTTAATAAGTTTTAGTCGAGCGGGTGCTATTATAACTGGTTGCATTGGTTGCAAATTAAAGCTTACTTTAGATGTAGTAACCCTTGATTTATACTTGTCTCCAAAGATACAAAAGCAATTGAATTCAGACATTATGTTTAACTACAATTTTAAAATACATTTTACTGCCTTTAACTAAAATGAATAAACGTTTATTGAATAGCAAAATAAACGTGTAAAGTTTCAAACAAATCCTTGACTTAATACATAAAATACAAATTTTTGTATTAGATTTAGGTGAACCCGCATTTGTACTTTTAAAGGAAAAGACCCTTTTCGTGCACATTAGATTTTTATTATAATAGCTGCAAGCTAATCCTTTGTTTAGATCCTACAACCTGAAATTAAAAATGTGTTGAAAATAATTGTGAATAGTCCATTGTAAAAGGTTTCCTCGTTACTGACAAATGAATTTAAAATTGTTGGCATAATTTGTATTGCACTATAAAATATTTATATTTGTACGTGACTTACAATTTTGTCTATCGTTAAGTGGTTGGTAGACTTTGGTTGATAACTTCCTAGCGACCTCAACTTGTGATAATTCCAGATAGTACTGCGAAGTTGGTATTTGTTTAGTACCTCGCGAATATTCTATGTGGAGCATCTTGTTTAATGTACACAGATATACATACTAACTTGTACGCGATTTCAGCTGTACCTAAATCACTAGTATCACAACGAAGAAGACACTGCGTACTGCTCAATTTGTCCTTTTGTACCTTTGTTTAAATTCTGACGTTAGGATTTAATCCTTTTACAATATTTCCATGAATTTGTTTTATCGGAACATTATTAGTGATAACACACAAAAATTGAACCGACTGTATCAAATAGGAGAAAGTCAGGTAAGATCGGACAGCAAGTAGTATCTGACTATTACAAATACTGCTATTGATGACTACCATTCATAGAAAATTAACACATACTTTTAGTATATATGCTTAGGCCTGCTATGATAATCCTTTCTTGCATATTATTTTACCAATTCAAAACGCACATTTTAAACTGTCTTTCTCGTTCTCACTTTCTTAAAATATTCGTTTAGATTCTCCCGTTACGGTTTATTCCTTTTACAATAGTTGTATGAATTTTTTTGTCGAAACATTATTAGTGATCACACACAGAAATTGAATCGACTGTATCAAATAGGAGAAAGTCATGTAACATCTGACAGGGAGTAGTATCAGACTATTATAAATACTGCAATTGATGACGCCCATTCATAGAAAATTAACACATACTTTTAGTATATATGCTTAGACCTGCTACGATAATCCTCTCGCATATTATTTTACCAATTGAAAACGCACGTTTTAAACTGTCTTTCTTGTTCTCATTTTCTTAAAGTATTCGGTTAAATTCTCACGTTAAGGTTTAATCCTTTTACACAATTTCTATGAATTTGTTTTGGCGGAACATTATTAGTGAAAACATACAAAATTTGAACCGATTGTATCAAATAGGAGAAAGTCAGGTAAGATCGGACAACGAGTAGTATGGAACTATTAAAAATGCTGTTATTGATCACGCTTATTCATAGTAAATTAATACATACTTTTAGTACATTTGCTTAGACCTGCTATGATAATCCTTTCATGCATATTATTTTAGCAGTTAAAAACGCACGTTTTAAACTGTCTTTCTCGTTCTCAGTTTCTTAAAATATTCGATTAAATTCTAACGTTAAGGTTTAACCATTTTACAAAATTTCTATGAATTTGTTTTGTCGAAACATTATTAGTGAACACACAAAAGTTGAACCGACTGTATCAAATAAGAGAAAGTCAGGTAAGATCGGACAGCGAGTAGTATTGAACTATTAAAAATACTGTTATTGATGAGGCCCATTCATAGAAAATTAACACATACTTTTAGTATATATGCTTAGGCCTGCTATGATAATCCTTTCCTGCATATTATTTTACCAATTGAAAATGCACGTTTTAAACTGCCTTTCTCGTTCTAACTTTCTTAAAATATTCCTTTAAATTCTCATTTTAAGGTTTAATCCTTTTACAAAATTTCTAGAAGTTTATTTTGTCGGAACATTATTAGTGATCACCCACAACATTTGTACTGACTGTATCAAATAGGAGAAAGTCAGGTAAGAGCGGATAGCGAGTAGTATGGGACTATTACAAATACTGTTATTCATGACGCCCATTCAAAGAAAATTAACACATACTTGTGGTATACGCTTAGACCTCAGGAGATAAAGGCGTGCGGAATTTATTATACATTCTTAATACACGGTATTAATAATAAATATTACGAGTACGAGTCAAAATGCAAATAACGATAAAATAATTGGAACGCTTTTGGATATTATCATTTTCCAAGTTGTACTGTACATGTGGAAGTTTTGATCTCAGCTTTCTTGATTTCAGACTGATTTCAGTTAATGCCGAAATATAATAAAAACACGTGGCGAGTGAGGTGGGTTTATATGAAATCTGCAATTTAGCATATTTTAGATAATAACCTCTATAGGATTGTAGCGGGAAAATATAAAATACCGGAAAGCTCGCTATACGATAAATCACAAATATCAGATCGGGTTAATCATGTAAGGATTTAGAGAATAGATTCATGCCTTACAATCAGCAAAAAGGAATTTTGTAAATTATCATTTGATCTGGCTGATACATCAAGACTCGCTCGTGGATTTAGCAAAGTCAAACAGATGGCTGGGCACGATCTCTATTTTGATTGCGATTGAGATCCTGACATCTAACAGAATCTAGTAACCTTCAAAATTGCGTATAGATCTTAGATTGATAAATCTTTTGCGAAATACAGTTTTTTAATGGAACAATACTCATTCTGTAGTTCTAAAATGTAAATGGCGGCGGAACTGGTGTGTCAACGGTTCACCAAAATCGTGTAAAAATAAAATAGTTACCATAAAATGAAAAACAAGTTGAAAAGTTGACTTCAGGCGAGAGAGGCTCAGTATGTTGTGCATTAAAAAAACGATTAATCTATTGAAAATTGGAGCACCCGAAAAGTCATTTTGCGGCACAAGATGAATGGTCGGATATTTTCGAAATGAAACACAAACCGGTGCTTCCTACAGATATATTAGATGAGAAGTATGACAAGAAAGAGCGTTCGCCAAAAATAATAACATTCGTATGGTGAGTCTTCCCCCATACTGTAGAAATTGTAGCCACTCGATAGTACTGTTACGAAGTTTTTCAAGCATTCTTGGAATGATGCGAAGAAATCCAAGTGCTAAAATTACAGATTATGAAATATTCGGAATGGTAACCACGCCTACTCAAGGATTTGTCGACTAGATCTGGCAATAATTGATTCTAATGGCCCTTATAGACAGAAAGTTTTACAGATCCTGATTTTCTTGGACATTCTTGCTCATGTATATTACAAATATAAGCAACAATTGTAAGACTGGCCCATTTCGAGCACGTTCGGCAACCTCAGTTGCCATGATCTTCGCATTAGAAAAGTTTTAAAACCTTACAGACTTGACGAAGTTCGGCGACGACTTCGTTTTAGTTTGTTGAATACACAACTTCTGCCGTCCCGTTTTGGGGATTATTTTGTGCTCCACTAAAATTAAATTTAGAAACAATGTCAATATAAGTACCGAATTGTTCATGCTAAAATATAAAAGTTCATAGTTTACCAACTGGTAGCAATTATTTAATAACACTTAAATCCGGTTCCAGGCAATGCCTATATATAGCGTCCGTATTTTCCCACACGCTTTGTAATTACCACAAACGTTCGGAATTCATTACAACAGAATCAATTACACTAGCCTATTGGTCGATACGAAACGAGGCATTCCTATTTTATCCGTAATTCGCTATTAGAAACCGTTTATCCAAGGACAGCTCCCGGCGAATAAGTTCGCCGAATGTGCGCATCTTTTGTGACGCAGATGCAACAGGATCAGCACTGCCAGTATTGCAGTTCGATCGAAACAAAACAACTAGCGACAGTCGGTGATTCAAAACTTGACAAACGTTAGTTGTACAATTAATCATTCATCTAACCGTTTAGGATACTTATTCTTTACGCTCTGAAAATTAAAAAATGACGTTATATACCACAGCAAAGGAACAATCAACTCACTGTGTTGCCATAATATTTTTACTTCAATTTCTAATTATTATTTAAACAAAGAATGCTAAATAAAATGTCAAATTTGGTTTCTCACTAGGAGGGAGGTGGCAGTTTTTATATTGATAACGGGTATTGATAAAAGTGAAAATGTCAGATTTATCTCTTGCGCAACTGCGCATCAGTTAAATACTTTTAAAACTTTAACAAAATTAATGACATCACACTTATTAACAAAGCTTTAACGAGCAACTCCACTTTTGCCAAACAAATATTTAATTTACCTTGCAGCTAAGAAGCAACGACAAATAGAAGTTTTTATTGAATTTTGATACGTGTTATACACAATTAGACAAATAAGCATAGAAAGCGCCACCTTACAATCATTTTATACCTCGTAGATAATGGTGTTATATAAATGATGCCGTTTTGTCAGCTCTAGCTGGTCCTTTCTGTTGTAATAGTCATCAATTGAAACATTAGAGTATAAGTAACCATTACGACGACTTACATTATTTACTTATAAAATTTAATTAAAATCAGATTTATTTAAAAATTTGTTAGAACATCCTTTTTATATGAAGAATAGTTTGGCTTTCATATTGAACTATTTCAATGCACCTCGTATTTTAAAATACAACACGAGTATAGGACTCGATCTATTTGTATAGACGCTTACGTCAGCTTTGTGATTGTAACAAATAGTAATATCGTATTCACGTGCATTTCAAGTGTAACGAATAGGTCATTTGTTTATATAAAAATTCCAGAGGATTGGCGCTCAAGTAAATAATGTATCTTGTAAAGGCAGAAATGAACATAATATTTATCAGGGCAATTGGAACATTAACTAACGTGACAAGAAATCAGGCGTCTGTTGAAGGCCAGCGTTTTTTTAAACAAGAAATTCTCGTAGAAAATATTGTAGGCAATTGAGCAGTTCTGATTCAACCATTAAAGAAAATAGAAGTTGTGTTTAGGAAGTGCCGTGTAGTTTCGCCAATTTTTAGATAAAATAATCTGTCCGTATTGAATCTGTACCGTCACATCCAGAGTTGTTGCTGAATTGAAAGTTTCACATTTTGGGGATATTTGTATCAAAATGTCCAAGGCGGAAAAATTCTTTTTCAGTGACCACTTGTAGGGTCTTTAAACTTATCAATCAATGAGGGCAACGGCTTTCGCTTCTAACAACTGGATGCAAAACCATCTCACCTGTAAGTGAAAATTTCAATTATTTCACCGTTATAAACTAGGGTGCTAGGCAATCTTGCCGTTGTCACAATTGTTTGCTGCGAAATTTAAGTTTTAAATAGTAACAAATATTAAAAGGGCCGTTGGTTCCCGATTTATCTTATTATCATGCTAAAGGAATTAAAGAAGACTTTCTATAATTATTTTGGAACCGAAACAAATGAGTTTTTCCATCGCATTAATTATCGAACGTTTTAATGAACCTTTTGTTGTGAATTATAAAATTTAATTTAATAATTTTAATCGTATCTTTTGGTTTTATGAAAGCCAGATACGGGGTACTCTCTTTTATGCTTGATTTCTTTTGTTTGTATAGATTTGATATTTATGCCAATAGCTGTCGTCAATGCCATTAAGGTTTGTTCTCTAATGGAATCTTTAAATCCAACTTTAATTTAGTTTTTGTAGGTAAACACAAACCTCGATTGCTTTGGCTAATGTAAAAATTATTGTTCTAATTTTATTTAGAGAATTTGAATCCCATTTGTGTACCAGTGTGACTTGTGAACTTAAACAATATAGGGTGTCTTGTGCTCAACTAATCCTTTTATTTATTTTACCCATCATACCCAACTAGTCAGTGTTGCACCTTACAAATTTAATTTTGCTTCAGAATTTGTTATTTTGTAAAGTATATGAGAAAGCATTTGTTTCAAGTAAAATTTAAAACGTTAATTACAGCCTAAATTGCCATCAACATTTTTAAAATAATGCCATGACATGTGCAACATATTTTGAATCTTGTGCCGCATAGATTCAGCTCGAAATTATAATAGACCATTCATTTCACTTTTGATATACAGGGTGTATCAAAAATCTCGATTCACCTTTAGTTTAATAATCGTCAGATAAAGATCTAGTTCTGTTATTCGCAGAAAAGGGGGCTTCACTCCTGACTTTATATTTAAGATTAGCACTTCGCAATTTACAGAGCGATCATAAATAAGTGAGTACTTTTAGTATTAGTGCATTTCTTTTCAGTCTCAATCCAGTATCTACAGTACCGCTAGAGTGTCTGTCTCCACTTTTAAGGTAGGTCACTAACATCGTGATATACAGGGTGTTTCGCAAACATTGCTTGATTGCAGTTTTGACTTGAGAACCGTGGCGCCCACCTTTTACGGAATTTGTCTTAATCCTACAGCGTTTAGCCTCGCAAGTGCCGTCGAACCACGCCTCGTTCCTCTGTAGCTTTGCCGGCCGTGGTTAAACACCAGTGATTTCCGCCACAGTTTAGCCTGTGACAGTTTGCCTGCCAAATTTGTAGGTTTCTTAATCCAAGATGACGAATTCTCCAACCTTTCAGTGCAGAAGACACCTATTCAGATAATTATTTCATCAAGGTTAACGTAATCAACTTGACACTTAATTACTACAGTACACCAATAATTAAGCTTGCACCTCAATAATGCTACAATAGCTAGTAATGTTGTCGATTCTCCTGACGAACTAAACTCAGCGAGATCAATGTGATCCAATTTGATATATTTAAATTTTAATGGGAAATTCATCCGCCTCGTTTTCCATCTTCCTTCAATTTATTTTAGAATTGGTTAGGTCTGCCGGAAATATTTTTTATGCGACCATATTCTACGAACTCGAAAAACTGGCATCACAGTACTTGTGATTGACAAAGATTCAAGTTTAAAACATATATACATTGGCACAATTTCAAGATTTCTTAAAGACCTATTCCACCAAAGCTTAATCGACTAATTACTACCACAGCAACGATAGCAGTTAACAATTATTTCCATAGAAAGTTGTCATAAATTTGAAATATCTACGTTTAAATATGTTGGCGAAGTTGGCCCTGTCTACTAATTTAGAAAACTTCTTAACCTCATAATTTTTAAGACAAAATTATTATTGCATAGAATAGTATTCTAAACGAAAATAATCAATTAAAATTAAAAGTATATACCGCGCAGTCACAATCGGTCAAATATTGTAAATTTAGATTTGTAAGTGTAAAAATAAACGGAGAACGCCACGTCCTTTTGGAGACCTGGTTATCAAATAATCGTTATTTTCCGTCACCACCTCCCCGTGCCGGGATTGGATAATTTTCGCGCCTGCTGCTTTCCTTGGATGTGGTAACCGCTTCTCAGGCTCGTTCTCCGGAATCGATCCCTGATTCTCCCTTACTCGTTACAACCATGGTAGGTAC
>JAHWXV010004803.1:0-26569 GCA_024586415.1 Phrixothrix hirtus | reverse complement strand
ATATATATATATATATATATATATATATATATATATATATATATATATATATATATATATATATTGATATTGAAACAAGCAGCTGAATCTAGAAAAAGCTGTTATCGTACACAAATTAACCTTGGCAAATTTGGTAAAAGTTGTTTGGCTTAATAAAAATTGCAATTAGACTAATTTAAATTATTATTTAATTTAGTTTAAATCTTCTATGGCAATGATACCACCTAAGTTCTTAACTACAGCGTCAAATGAATATTTGAGATAATTACTATGTACATTAATTATCTTCATCAATAATGTCGGCAGCTAAGATTACAGTTGATTCATTCAAAGTCAAAGGAAAGATACTGCTCGATTATTAGGATCGGATCCTGAATGAAATCAATCAACAATAGAAATCATCCGTTGATCTCAAGTGTATGTCTTTTATGTGCACCGTTGCGCTGGTATGAATCACAACTAATGGCAAGAAATTAATTGTTTGTCAACTAGATTGTCCAGATCCATTAATATTCTTTACAAAAGAAACCACAGAGTACCAATTATTCAACAACAGGCAAGTAAACTGTCATTTGGAATTACTTTAGGGTCACAACTCAGAAATGTTTTCTTTATTACATTTTACTATGGTTGCTCTTACCGGCGCATGCGTACTTGACCCTAATTACATCACCATTACACATCGCTTCATTCGCCCACGCACAGGAAATGAGGTAATAAGGATATCCTGTCATGATAAGATACGAATGAATGGAATTATTCATAACGGAAATACGATTCAACAATAACACTATTGCCGTCGCATTCTAGTACTGCTGCAACTGTATCTAAACCCTTTGTTTTTACAAATACAGTTAGTTAGAGATCTTCACGTCTACTCTGAGCTTCGTGCTGAAGCTACCGCCTCCAGATCGTGCTACGTTGTGCATGCTGCCTGCGAGTGCCCCTCTATATTCAACATTCAAGTACGGACGCCGTTATTGTTATTCTTTCGAACACCAAATCAAAGTTAACAAATCCAAGCGTTTTATTTCTACCATTTAAGAAGTGTTTTCGATGACAACCGACGCCGACAACATATTGGCGCCCAACGTGCGGCTAAAAGACGAATTGAAATCGTGGACGGTGCTGTCTACCCACAACCACATTCAACCGACTAGTAGCCGACAATTCCTTTTGGAGGAGGAACAAAATACTTCCAGTGGCGCCCAAGAACGAAACCAGAAGCAAGAAAAATGGAGTTCCTTGAAGATAACAGCCTGCGGCTACTTCAGGAAGCAATTGAAAACAGAAATTCAACAATTAACAACTATGATGGAGGAGAAGAAAGCAAAAATTCCAGCAGCTGTAGCACAATTCTCCGGAGAAAACGCCGAAATTCCCAAGGCATTTTTCATTATATAAGAAAAATATGTGGACGCGTCCAGCAAGAATATTGGCGCTACCATCTACCAACGTAATTAGCAGGAGAAGCCCAGAAATACTTTCACCAATTAGAAACCATTCCCATGGATTGGGTATTATTAAAATCCAGATTTATCGCTAAATTCTAGCATACAACCAGATTGGTCGAATTAACATCGAAATTAATTGTTAATCAACAGGGCGATAAAGAATCTATGGAAGCTTTCATCGCGAATAAATGGGCCGTGTTTAAACGACCGAGACCGAAAGTTCAAGAACACGAAATGGTGTCTATGATTCTGCACCAGTTGAAGCCTGAATTACATGTCCACCTTCTACGATATTCACCTACGTCTATGGCAGGGCACCTCGATGAAGCTATCACCGTCGAGGGTGCCTGCACAACGGTGAAGCTGCCAGCCGCAAGAACTACCATCAAGGCCAGCGGCAGCGAATGGCTCCGAGATTTCCCGAAGAACATCCCGATCAACCAGGGAAACGCAATGTCGGCCGGGACCCATTAACCCCGGTCATAAACACAACGTCAGCGAAGGCCGCTACCTTACCTCGTATCGATCTGAAAATACAAAGACGACGCTACCGGGCTTTGCTCTACAGCGGACCCGCATTTAACCTGGCACGCAAGGGCTCCTTCCACCCCGACACGGAAGACGTCACGTCCGTCCACCTAGCCACAACTGTTTCTACGGCTAACGTGGGGGGGGGCCAAGCTTTGCTACAGATTACTATTGGAGGAATAACCCAGTCCATTCACGTCCTACTAGTAAAGGACCTCCGTGAAGAAGTCGTCCTGGGTTATCCTTGGCACCGAAAAATCAAGCAGTAGCCGATTTCCTCCGTCATTTCCTGCACTTCGGGACCGACTGTAGAATAACGGTCTTCTGGGTAGCACCCGTAGCTGAGAAAAAGCGTCGACAGAAGTCAACGAAGATGGAACCCGACCTGCCAGAGCAATCGAAACATCAATATTGGAGTTTGCTCGAGAAGTTTTCAGAAGTTTTTAACGAGGACAGTACCGTTAAAACTACCCTAAGCACAAAACATCGCATCTAACTGCGGACGGATGGTCCATTTCGACTACACAGTCGAAGACTGTTGCTTTAGCAACAAATCGGAGAGATGCTCGCAGATGAAGTTATCGAACCGTCTACGTCGTCATTGGAGAAAATTAAAATGGAACTCCTTACTTCAGCATTGACTACCGACGGCTGAAGACCCTCAACATGGACGAGATTTCGAAACTACCTGCCATATCCTATTTATCCAAAGAACTTGGGACGTCACAGTCTTTACAATGTTAGATCTAAGGGCGATACACTGGCGGATTCCGCTCGAAGAAAGAAGCAAAAAGCTAACAGTGTTCGCCACCCCCGACGGAGCCACATATCAATTCAAAGGTATTGGTTTTTGGACTGATGGGGGCTGCAACAATATCCATCACGATGATGTCAGTCGAAGTGTTGCTAGGGTACCTTCAGCAATTCACGTTAGCATACTTGAATGTCATCATCACTTTTCAAAGAACCATTAAGAGCACATAAAAACCACCTGCGACTTGTGCTCGAATGCCTCGACGCAAAAGGACCCCGGTGCAACATACAAGTGCCGCTTTGGACGAAGTAGTGTCAACATTCTGGGCCACGAAGTTGCCAGTCATGAAAACGCATCTCAGTTGGTACATCTCAAGACCATCGAGTTGGCGAACCACCAGTCAAGACCACCTGAGAAACTTCCCCCTACTTCCGAAGCTGAATGTGGACAACATCCGGGAATTCTCTCTACACTAGGAGGCCGAGCAGTGATAGCAGGAAATGAATGCCACGTCCGAAACTTTGATAAGTGTAGTTTAGTGCAAATTAGTTTGTGAACTTATACATATTTTTTTTACTTTTATATTTATTTAAACAAACATTTCATTATTATTTATAATTATTTTAAACTTATAGTCCTGTATGTATAAAAACTACAAATATTTCTCACTTAATAAAGGGTACAATGCCCACCTTTTTTTTCACCAGTACAGCACGTAGAAATGCGGAAATGCGATCCCGCACTACGTGCCTATTGTAGATTGGTTTTACTCGTAGTATTTAAGACATGCGTTTATAATCAATTATTGTATAACTGTTTTTCATTTAAATAAAGAGCAATCTTCTGCGCCCACTACCATACTTCGACATTAAATAGGTATTAGGGTAATTACCTACCCTTAATACTTATTTAATTTTATACTTTAACTTTATACATTAGTTTAAGTCTTAGCTTTTAGTTCAACTTTGTTTTCTGTACGCCCAAAATCTTAATAGTTGGTTGTACAGTCGCACCTTTAAAGTACAGGGTTACCTACCTGCTTCCTATATATTAGGCAGTGGCCTACGCCTAATATATACCTTAGTTATAAATTTTAGTTAGTTTAGTCTTATAATCCTAGCTCTTAAGTATATTGTAACGATCTTGTATATAATTTGTGTTGGAAAAAATAAAACCCGATTGGTATCTGAAAGGGGGAGGGGAAGTGTTACCGGCGTATACGTACTTCACCCTCATTATGTCTTCATTACACATCGCTTCATTCGCCCACGCACATGAAATAAGATAATAAGGATATCCTATCATGGTAAGATACGAATGAATGGAATTATTCATAACGGAAATGCGATTTATCAATAACACTATTGACATCGCATTCTAGTAGTACTGCAATTGTACATAAATCCTTTGTTTTTACAAATACAGTTAGTTAGAGATCTTTACGCCTACGCCTCGTTCTATGGCGAATCCTTCATGCATGAAGTTGGCGCAGAAACTTCATTCACGCAATTTTGTTGCTCGAGAAAATGCATATGAGGCGCTTATTTCCATGCCACAAGACGCGCTTGTTTTCTTCAGTGACCAGGATCACTTCCATCTTTTAGGTTGTGTGAACAAGCAAAACATGCGTTAATGGAGCCCTGAGAACCCCATATAACTTCATGAGCAGCCCTTATATGCACGTCTTATTGTTTGGTGCGCACTACCGCACCTTGAGATAATTGGTCCATGGTTTTTCGAAGAGAACGAACGGGCAAGTTTCGGTGAATTCTGACCGTTATGTCCGCACGATTCGGAAAGTTTTTCCTGCCAACACCCAACGAAATGGATGAGTGAATGTGTAGTTCCAGCAGGACGGTACGACGGTACACACGAAGCGAGTGCCAATGAGTACTTTGCGGCAACACTTCTCCGGACGCCTCATCTTCTTGAGGAGCGATCTGCCAGCATGGTCACCTGATTTAGCTCCCTACGACTTTTTTCATTGGGCTATCTAAAATCAGTTGTTTACAACGATCATCCCAGGACCCCAGCTCACCTGAGGAACAATATTTGTCAGGCTGTTGCAAACATACCCAGCGATATGCTGGAAAGAATTAAATGAAGTTTCCGAGTACGATTAACGCAGTGTATTGACAATTATGGTTGCAATCTGTCTGATACCATCTGTAAAATAGTATAAAGATAAACTATAAATGTTGTACTTGATGGTAAAGAAATAAATCAGTATCTGAATTACTTTTTGCTTAATTGAATTTCTAAATCAGCAAGTTCCTGTATATGCCTATATGCCTTACAAATACGAATTGAAAGCACCCACTTAGAGAGGCGCAGCTAAACAACTAAAGGAGAAAATGTCACCATACATAAATTCAGAAAATGTCACAAGAAGGCTTTTAGTAAATCCAAAAAGATGTCCACTATGACAGAGTTCGACAAAAATTTAATTTCATGATTCGGTATCATCATGATATTACAGGCGAAACGAGAAGTGGGATAGAGTCAAGAAAACAACGTAGGAAATCCACATATCGGCCAACTAAATTCAGCGGAGTCGGTGGATTAGGTGTATTCGGCAAGACTACACACTACAATATTCGGACGATACTGTATACGCTTTAGTTTAGAACTTCGCAATAGATTGATGCCACCTGTTTAAATATCGCAAAATAGGAAACAAAATGATAACAGCTGCTTATAAAATTGAACCGATAGGACTCCTAGATGGGAACTGTACTGTAACGTTTGCCGTGGAACCGTAGTAATATCGCAAAACCCGATCTAATGAAATTCCGAGAAATTCTACGTGTTTTAGCTAAATTAGTGATTCCGCAAGTGTAAAATTAAGACTTCATTAAACGACAAAACAAACTTTAAGAATATGTCAAATATCGCGCGCGAGTGTATGGCTTTAGTTTAATTGCAAACTAAAGAATTTGCTTAATTAAAATCTGTTACTAAATAAGCTATAAGTTAATTAATAAAAATTGCACAACATGACGCATAAATCACAGTTTAGCGTCCAAAATCAAGCGAGATTGTTTTGATAACCGAAATAATTAACATAAGCAAGAATCTCAGATAATTTAAATATTAATTAATTAAAGAAAAGTAATTAAATAGTATTACGCAACATTGCGTCACTTCGTGCAACATTTGTTTAAAGCAAGTGTATTTGTTATCCAAATTAATTAGATACCAGACAAAGAAAACCGTCGAAATCCAAATTCGCTGAATAAAGAAAACGTATATGAATTTAAGTATAAATAAGATGCTTTTGCGAAACAAAGACAGTCTTAGTATGAGACTCAATGTGGGACATTGCTTCGCACATAGACCGTAAAAGCTTTTCTGTAAAGTCAAGCAATTTTGCTATTAAATTTTGCAGTGATCTTCACGTGACGTCTTGTGAACCCACCAATGCTGCTAAAATCCTGAATACCATCCGCTAAAAAGCGCGGTATATTAGAAATTTTAGCACGACACTCTGTCTCGACTTGCTCTGTAATGAGGACAGACTCGTAACCGAGTGTTCGTGGCGTTACCGTTACCTAACTTGCAACAGAATCGATTTTGGGTCGACCACAAACAAGTTTCTCTGTAACTATTTGTGCCCGACGCCAAGCCCCGTCAACGACATTGTGCATTGAGTTATACTGTTAGCGGAAGCACAATGACCCTGAACCAGCGAACGATGCTAGACGTCGTGACGCTTAGCGATACTGAGTACCAAGGAAGGTCGCGAGTACACGCTAACGCCACCGTATCAAATATCCGTTCCTGACCTTTGCCTTTATAAACTTCGTACACAGCGGCCGCCAAAAGCGACCCGCCCGTGTCTAGATCTCGTAGCATACTGCCGACTTTCGTGATCAAACAATCAGGAGCGCAGTACTTGACTGAAACAGAATACGTCGTGACGATACTAAAGATTGACAGCCGCATAGATTTCAAACAATAACTGACTTTTCATGCATTTTGTCTGCTACCAGAAAACTACTTTTATTTTCATTTTTATTCACGTAAATAAATTATTTCAAATTTGGTTTGATTTATGTAAATATGCTGTTCTAATTTCCCTTTAATTTTTGTAAATAAATTATTATTACTACCTTTCTTTTTAATACCGCCGAAAACCGAAACCAACATCAATTAAATATCACCGGAGTTCGTTTCATGACCCAAGCACGAGCGAAGTTATTTTAACAAATGGCTAATCATTTCGCTGGTATGTCGACTGCAAGGCCAGCTGAACGAAGCCTTCCGAGTTGCTGAGGACATCCCAAAAGCAGTGCCAGAATCCTTTGTCTTCCCCGTGCACCTTTCATCACGATTTGAAACGCCACAGTGCAAAACTTCAATATGTACTGACGAAGTTGGGCGCGGTTTACGTTATTTTTCGAATGCTGCCGATACAGGATGATTCAATAGGGAAGGAAAATATTTTGGGGACTCATATGAACATGTATCCACTATCAATGGTTAAGGGGATATTATAAAGAAGAGCAAGGGATGTTATGACTGTATATGACAATAGTAAGGTTAATATCTACTTTTTCAGTTACATATTAAGGCATACATGTTCGAAATACCGCCGTCTACTTCCGGGTATTTTACTATTTCTTTGGATATTTGGCGTCGCCAATCTAAGAGCACTTTTGTTATTCTATGCGAGGAGTTTCATGTAGGAATTACAGCACTAGATGAGTAAAGTGCGGAGATGCTCCGTCATGTTGATTATGTGTATCGTATCGTGTGTTCAATTGTGGTAATTCATTTTCCAAGAACTTTAAATGGACTTGTCCTGTCAGACAAGGTAATAAAATAAAAGGTCCAATTAACTGCACATCTATAATTCCGTACCACGAATTCACAGAAAAACGTTGTTAGAAGTTGGTTTGTACAAAAGCTCGTTGATTTTCATCCGACTCTATTGTTGTTGAAACCATCAAGGGTAAATGTAGCTTCAAGAGTGAACACTATTTTTGGGATTAAATGGAGATTAGTAGTTACCCATTGACAAAAGCATATTCTCCTCTTGACGTCTCCAGATTTAAGGTGTTGAATTTTCTGGAAGTTGTATGGATGTAACCTGTGCTTCTTTAAAGTTCGCCTTAGCCATGTTTGTGGAAAACTGAGACATGGAAAACATTATATAATTTGGAGGATGTCCCTTACTTCACCTACGTCGAATAAATATGAACGCTAGAAGGCTTACCGCCTCCATCTAAAGTGTTGAACGGTTTGGAAAGTACTTTGGGGTTTGGAGTTTGGCGACAAGAAAATCGTTTAGAATACCTAGTAATAGAAGCAGGTGTATTTTTATTGCAGAAACCACATTCAAACATGTGTGTAAAAACGAATCACATTTTGTCACAAAACAGGCATTCAATTCTAATTGACAACTTCCTTTATTAATAATAAGGGCATTTAATAGACCGATGGGTAAAATTCGAAAATACACCTAGTAACTTCACAATTTTTTATTAAGCTCTTCGTATTTCACAGATGTAGGGTTTACTTTTAAAAATTAAAAACAACATACAGTAGAGAAGGTGTAAATTTGGTTCACCTTTTCTTGAGTAATTAATCACGCATGACATAGAAATCCAAGTGCATAGCTTTCTTCAAAATGACGCGGTTGCTAAAACGGGAACTAATTCTCATTTCTACCGAAAATTCACATCGACAAGGTTTTCCATAACTTTGAAAAAATCGCGAACGAAATTTAATAAATATTATTGTATAAACTCGCAATTGTTTTTATTCCTTTACGATTAAAATAACCTCTTCGGTACAAATAACACGTTTTTAGATTTAAATTTTTAATTAAACACAAAATAACCCCAAACGGAACAACAGATATTGCCTTCAACAAATTACCATATAGAGCAACGCTTACGATGGCATGAACCTAATCAGCAGTTGCGAAATTAGTACGTCAGAATTAACGCTTTTAAAGTTTTAAAATTGTTCTGAAGTGCTTGACCAAGCTTAGCGAAATTCAACATAGGAATTTTAATGACTCTCGCACCTTAAATAAATAGAAATGTAGGGAATTTATTTAAGTATTTTAAAAATAGGTAGATGCATTTTTTTCAAAACAATTAAATAATAAAAGGTGATTTTAATTAAGAATTCATAATGTACTACGAGAGAGCAGTGGCATTATAAATATAAGTTATAATTCAAGATTAAAGGATTTTGTAAGTAAATGTAGAATACAATACAGTAAATAGCCAAATGCGATTCGTCTGTTGGCTAAAATCTAAAGTTTTAATTGATATAGTCGAACCAAAACACGGGTATTCCACAATAACTATTTTATAGAACAGACAAGCCATCAAGTGCACACCTTCGATGTTTATGTCTTCAAAATGGCGAAAATATTTGCATACAAATGGAACTGGTATAAAATGACAGTGAATTTGCATAAATATTGATCTAAACAACAAAAATGTTCTATGTCCGTGATACTTATAGGTATAATGTAGTAGCCCAAGGGGTTAGTAAAAAAATTATAAAATACAAAATCGCACGAAAAAGTTCAGTCGATATATAATAACTTGTTGCACATGTTGTTGGTCTAAACTTGCTGGGAAATTTCATCATTAAAGAAAACAACAGAAACCCTTCAACTTCTACCTAAAAACCTTATAAACTTAGTAGTGAAACAAAAAAGTAATAAGACACAAATGTAGAAGTTATATGAGCAAAAAGGAGTGATGGAAGAAGGAAGGAAAAGGGAAACGGTGGGAGGGCAAGATGAGGATAATGATAATTCAAATGAGGATATTAAGTTATTTTATTTTTCATGAACCTTTCCGAATAACGAAAGCCTGACTAAAAAAGTAAATATCATCATATAACATTTCCCATGGAAATCTGTGACGCAAAAAATCGATTTGCAACAAATCGCGCGTGCTTTTGCGTTTATAATAAAATTCCGGTAGCTTATACAGATAAGACATTAATAAAGACCTTAAATTAACTATTGTTAACCCACCTGAATAAAGAAAAATTGCAAATAATTAGACTATAAAAATAACGGCATATTGCGCAATAATAATCCTGGTATAAACCGTTGATAAACCGCTCAAATTAAATAGAGATTGCTTCTAAGATACAAAATAAATATAGAAACAATCTGAAAACCACTTTTAATTAATAACAAAGCATTAATTGAAATTGCCCAATATTACGTTATAAATAAATTGATAAACAAAGCACAAGGCGTTGTTCGCTTATCAATTAGTGCAAGACTGAATACACAATTATCAATAGCGTTCATAAAAGAGAGAACGATAGCTGAGAATTCTGTATAAAAGCACATTTCCGATCCGAAAGAGAGTTCTCTGCTTGAGCTGGCACTGAGCAGTTATTTGTTCGAAAATATACTGCAGCAGTATATTAAGCTTTACCTGTAAGGTACATAAACCGCTTTCCACAGAATTATTAAATTTCCAATATTAAAACCGTCGATGCAGTCTTAAGCTACGAAGACAGTTCAGTTATCCGAAAGGGTGATACTCGCCTGTACCGTTCGACTTCCGTCGATATTATATTCGAGGCTGAACGCGTTGCTTTGTAACAGTCCAACCCTGTCTATAAGAGTATACAGAACGCCAGAACTTCGAGTTGATTTTGTAGCGGAAACAAGGATGCTGTAATAACATTTATTAATGACGCCGTCAAACACATTTGCGTTGCTAGGTAGCGGAGGCCTGTTTGAGGATTGTCGCCCGTGATACCTTTTTCTGCCGTGCGGCATCGGTCACGAGCGGAATAGGATATATTTACTTGGACCATCAGATTTCTTACGCTAAGGAACACGATCGCATGCCACGCGACTCCTTGCGCGCCTCGAGGAAAATCAAACCTAGCAGTCACCGGGTTCGGTCGCTTTAGCTTGTGGTCTTGGTTTGTTTGATCTTTTGTCGGAACTTATGCCCATTTTTGCGTGCAGGGTTGGGTCGGTTTCAGTTCTCAATTCGCTCTCTAACCAGTTCTAGTTATCTGATAGTCTGATCCTTCCTTCTGTGTAGATTGTGATTACCTAGTGTTTCGTCATTTTTCCGTCGCGGTAAATGTTTTTCCTCTACTATATTATATTTAATCCTTTCATTCGAGGCTAAAACGCCGCTTACTGTCATTGTGACCATGCCACGTACCGCATCCTTGGCGAGCCCCTCCAACAGCGATCACCAAGTGACGCTTTCCTGTTAGTCAACTGTCGACCAATACCAACCTTCGTTTTGACGAACCTTAGCTCCGCCCCATATAAAATATTAGCCACAACGGCAAAGATGGCGCTGTTGCCATCTCCGATGCTGAGTTGCTAAGCGTAGTACGAAAACGGTGCCCGACTGAAGCCATTGGTAATGAACCAAAGGACCCAAAAACGTACCTCAACTTACCCCAAAAATCGTAGTCCTGTACCCTAATTCAGAGGTCGACAGTGCAAAGGAAGTAAGCGACAATGCAAAAGAACTAAGTGATTATAGCGAATCTATTGCCCTTCCCGCAACAACTATGAGCGCATCTTCTACGTTTTAAATAAAATTTCTGAGCTTATAAACGAAGGAGAGCCGGATCAGTTATCTAGGGATCATGAAAAATGAAAGCGTCCTGACCCAAATGATTCTTAAAGAAGTACAGGAACTCAAACGGGGTGTGAGAGAAATCAAAAGCACCGTCAATAAAAATCCAAGACTGCGTCCCCTAGGGGTCATCACAAGACAAGGCGAGCAAGGGCAAGCTCGGATACTGATGTTAGCGTTCCATCAGACAGCTCCGGCGATTATACACCGAGAACGCGAACTCGCAGAAAACATACAGCGACCGATCATGCCTCTTCATGACTTCCACCAAATCCACTTAGCACGAGCACTATAACTACTCCTCACAGTAATGTGCTTAGTTACGCACAACCAGTCTCTACAAGTGACGTCAGAATACCGGTAAACCCCACACGGCCGGCCTTAACAACTCTGGAACCGCCTACAGAACGCAATAACCTTGAGAACAACGCCGCCATTGCTAAAACGATGCCTCAGGGCGGAGCTGACGCGCACTACGAGTTGCCTCGGCCGACTTCGATAACAAAGTGGAGTGAAGCGCTACATAAGCCAGCTCGCACTGCACTGGCCTCAGTCTTCAGCGAGCTACGATATAGTGAGGTTCGAGCTGCGTTAAACATTATGCATATACAAAAGTGACTGGAATGCTAGAATTCAGTTACTAATAACCTTTCAGCATATGCATATAGAATTTATCAATTCTGCAGCTATCCGTCTACTGCCGCTAACCCATGCCGACGCGTTCGAGATCCAAGATGGCGTCAACGGATGGAAGGTTACACAACATAGCGCCAAACGTGGCGCTCGAAGCTTATGTTCAGAAGATCCTGGCGACTCAGCCGAGAAAATTTAATTCCGAAAATCAACCTTCGGTGGCACCCAATCAAAAGTAAGACCCGACCATAAGGGAATTAGTAACGTTGCTACGCACCGCCAAGATACTTCAAGAAGAAGCAACAATTGGTGGCTCCGACATCGAGAACCCAGTGCAATTTTCCCAAAACGTGCGAAAGTCAATAGAAGAGTGTCGCGCCGGAACAATGGGTGTCCGTCACCTTAAGGAAACTCACTGCAAGCGCTGCGAAATGGGCCAAGCCGTACCAAAGCCTGGAGCTTTCATGGGAGGAATTCAAACGTCGACTCTTGGCCCGCTGCGATAACGCGACTTTACGAGCAAAGCTACACGCACAACTTTACGGTCAGGCGCAAGTTCGCGATAAACACGCGGACGCGTCCGTTTTCAAGAAGCGCGTGCTGTTTGATCTACTAGAACCTGACCTACCGAAACTCGAAAGGTGCTGTGTAATAGTGACGCTGCTACCGTCGGAAATCCGATACACGATACGCTGCGCGCCCTTAACACGATCGTGCAAGAAAACTTTGAAGACATTCGTGCCTGCACAGAGTCAGCGTCACCACCAGCAGCATCCACCGTGTCAGCAACGCCAACCGCGTCGTGAAAAAGAGACTACTACTGCTGGTCTTGAGGGGAGGACCATCGGAACAAAGACCGTCTAGTAAAACTGGAGCCTCCAAAAAACGAGTAATGGACCATCGCCGCTGAGCGGCCCCAAACGTCAAAGAATGTGCGCGATGCAACAAGGACGAATTAACGCCATCGCGGGACGAAATTGTAAATATTCGTGATAGTATGGGCTATAGGTTAAGTGGAAATACAATTCCAGGGGTATCGGTACTCCAAATAGACATCAATATCGGACAAAAAACGATTCGAGCCTTGGAGGATACGGGAGCGGCGATAAACGTGATACGCGCCGATGTAGTGCCGCGAAATGTGAGAAACGCAGGAAAACGGGAGCAATATAATCTCGCGGATCAGAGAAGCACTATAAAACGCGCGGTACAGTGCAACTAACAGTTCGGATCGGGGATGCGAGTGAAAACGTCGCCTTCGAAGTGGCAAAACAACTCCGCGAGGAAGCTGTGCTCGGAGTGCCATGGCTGTACGGAAACGACGCCATTAATCGACTACAGACGTGAGTGCTTATACCACGGCTGCCAAGAAAGACAGTCGACGCGTAGCCGCCAGCATCCAAACCAGCCGCCATTAACCTAAACCACCTGGGCGACTACACAAAAAGGGAATTCAGCGAACCGTTGTCAAGGTTTTCCGATGTCTTCAACCAATACCCACGCCAAACTACTACGCGGACGCCGAAGCATACAATTCAACTCAAACACAATCGGCCGGTCGAGACGCGGCGACATCGATACAACACCGAGAAAACCAATGGCATCCTCGAAGAAGCACAGAAGATGTTAGCTTCTGGGGTTATTGAACCTTCAACGATTGTATCGATGAACAAACGCGACGGTGGACGCCGGATTTGCGTCGACTTTCGGAGGTTGAATGAAGCCACCATTGATGAAACAATGCTGCTTCCGCCAATCTATGACATTCTCAAGCAACTCGGGACGGCAAATGTGTTCAGCGTGCTCGATCTGATATTCAGATACTGGTGGTGCTACTATCCGACGAATCTAAAGAAGCTGCCGCCTTTTCTGCGCGGGACGGCTCGACCTATCAGTTCCGGGATTGAAGAATGGATTGAAGAATGCACAAACTACGTTCCAGAAACTGGTGGTTGAGGACGTGCTGGCCGGGTATGTACAAAAGTCTGTTATGGCGTACTTAGACGATATTATCGTGTATTCAAGCTCGATTCAAGGACACCATAGCCATTTGCAATTGGTGCTTGAACGGTTAAAAATCTACGGGCTGTACGCAGGTACGGAGAAGTGCACGATCGCTGTAAATCAACTCGATTACCTAAGGCACCGAGTGACATCAGACGGCATACTTCCGCTACAAAAACATCTTGTACAAATTCGGACAGCAGACGCACCCCGTTTCCTGAAAGGACTCCAACAGTTGCTCAGAACAATGAACTGTATTCGGGAGTTCATACCGCGGTACGCATAAATAACGGCACCGATGACGGATCTCTTGAAGTCGCGAAAGATAAAATTCCAGTGGACTTCAGAAGCTGAGTGCGCATTAGAAGAAGTGCGTGAGACTGTCGCGGAGCCGCTTGAACTAAAACGGCCGCATATTGAGTGGAAGTTCTATTTACAAACGGACTCGAGCATGCGAGGAATGGGCGCGGTTTTGTTCCAACGAACGTTGGAGGGAGAACACCAAATAATAGCTAACTCGAGGGCAAAATTCAAGACTCACGAGATGAAATACCACTGCAACGAGCAAGAGTTACTCGCCATCATCTGGGCCATTATAAAATATCACCATTTCCTGGAAGGAAGGCCGTTCACCCTAATTACGGACAGCAAGACACTCACGTGGCTAAGCAACCTAAAACACAAAACATCAAAGTTAACGCGATGGCCAATGCTCCTGCAACAATACGCGTTTAAGATTGAATACTGTGTGGGCAAGGATAATGAACTACCGGACGTACTCTCGCGGGAAGTGGACAATAGTGAATGCGTGACTGAACCCATAACTGACCTACGCGACCTTCTGCCGTCGGAAATTAAACAAGAACGCCGGACGGACAAAGGTATACAACCGATCACGACACTGTATGAACAAATCAAGGACGCGAATAATCGTAGCGCTTCGTGGAAGGTCCCCGGGAGACAGGTGACAAGTTTCTAGCAGAAAATTACGCGATCCAAGACTCAGCGTTTGTACGGAAACGCAGCACCGAGACACAACTATAAGTGCCGCCGGAGTGTAAGCGACGCATGATTCACGTGTGTCACGACGCGGCTGCTGCCAATCAACCTGGAGAGAGAGAAACCATACGAGCCATCCTACGCCAATACTATTGGGCGAACTTGTACCAAGAAGTCCGACATTACGTACGCCGATGCGTAATATGACGATCAGTGAAGGCCGGAATCAGACAAGAAGACGCCAATATGACGCCGCAAGCAGCCAAATTACCATTCTAAATCTTTTAGCGTCGACATCATGGGCCCTTATCCGAAGGCAGCGCGGGGGAAACGATCCAGCTTGGTAGTGACGCATGTCTTCTCCAAATGGATTGAAGCATCGCCATTGGTAGAGACGGGCACCAACACCGTCAGCAAAACCATGAAGGAGGAGATGTGCAGCCGCTGGGGGTACCCAAAGAAAATCATCTCCGACAGAGACCGCAATTTATAAACCGAAAATGTGAAGCTTTCTGCGAGTAGCTCCACATAGAAACCCGAACCTCCGCGATGGAGCATCAGAGAGCCAACCCAACAGAAATGAGGAATCAGAAGATAAAAAAGACGCTTCGAGCCCTATTCTTGGACAAAACCAAAGCGCCTGGGGTCAAGAGTTAGATACGTTCCTGTTTAACCTAATGACCCAACGAAACGACGCCAGTGGACAGACGCCGGGCGAACTCGTCATTAGCGCCGAACTTAAACGACCTGATGATTGGAAAAATTGAAATCTAGACCAGAACAAGGAACCGATGGAACAACGCGTTAAAAAGGTGCGCGATAACTAAGCACAGTATATTGCGAGGTATATCGGCCCACCTACAGCTAGACCAAATACTTCATAGGCAAGCCGTTCGCCCCAACATGGAAAGGACCGCATCGGGTAATCAAGGCGGGAATCCCGGCAGTTATCACCATCGACGGCGGCGGCAGATGGAGGAAAATCCACCTGGATAATACCAGATCATCGCTAACCATCTCCGACCAGGCCTAACCGAGAAGGCGTCATTGTAAATAGTATTTTTTCTTGTGTGGTTTATTATAAATTTTGTAATATGTAATGTTTTGGAAAAAATAAAGAGAAAACTCAGCTCTAGCCAGGGGCGGCGATGTACGCTACGAGTTGGCTCCGCCCACTTCGTCAATAAAGTGGGGAAAGCACTATATAAGCCAGCCCACACTGCACTAGCCTCCGTCTTGAGTGTGCGTTAAGCTTGCAACAGATACGCACGTGTTTGTTGCCAGCTCATTGTTCTCTTGTGATACTGTAATTTAGGCTCCTTCAGCTTGCTGCAGTGGGCCGGCTGCAGTATCCACCTCCGATAATAGGTGTGCGATAGTGCGCAAATTTAATATTTTAATATTTTATTTGCGTGTTTGACTACCTATTCTGCTAGATATCCGACAGCCAGCTTGTCAAGCCCACAGCCCGTGAGCTACAAGTGTTGAGCTATTACAACGCCAACGTCACTCAAGACGGAAGCGAGTTCCTAAAACTGCCGCTGGGAACTATAGAAAAACTCCCCAAGAACATCGCCAGAATAATGCGCAGCGATCCGGAGTTGGTTTTTGAAATGACGTTCAACCTACGTAAGCCGTATTTCCCAAAGAAAACCGTCGCAATTCCGGAAACTTCCCGGCAAATCTCCACAGAAGCTGACATACCAGCTACGAAGATACCGAAGGACACTACGTGTTCCCCCATGGAAGAAGACAACACGACTGCAGTTATAGAAGAGCGCGACGCCAAGCGAGAGAGCGAAGCCGACTCCGAAGGCTTCAAACAGGTGAAGCGGAAGAAACAATCAAAGAAGAACATGATTGAATTAGCTGCAGCTGCGATTGAGACCTCAAACAGCTACGAGGCCTTAAGCAGCATCGTGCCGCCACCGCAAGGCACGGAAACCGCTACTAAGGGGGCGATTCCGCCGATAATCCTTTGATCGAAGGAGAAGTGGCCCGAGGTCGATGTTATGCTTCGTCCTCAAGGCAAAGCAGTTCGCAGGGCACCAAGGCATAAAGACGATGCTGGAAATACAGCATCTTGCCTATCACACCTTCAGATTCCCCCATGACAAAACATTACGGGTTGTCATAAGGGGAATTCCACACGAAATTCCTGATGAGCCCATCCTGGACGACCTCAAACAACAAGGGCTACCTGTGTTATCTGTTCGTCGGATGCGTAGGGGCGCAAACAAGGTTCCACTTCTGCTAAACTACGTAGAACTTAAGAGTACCGGCGAGGGAAAGAAGATCCGCCAAGTGAAAACAGTGCTCCACCTGGAAGTGAGCATTGAAGCTCCTCGCAAGAGAATAAACACGAGAACCCAGTGCCACCCGTTCGGCCACAGCCAAAAATTCTGCAACGCAGAGCCCGTGTGCGGGAGTAGACGCATAAGTGGCGAATGTGAAAAACCGAAATCGTCTTCGGCAAAGTGTGCTAACTGCGCTGGAGACCACACTGCCAGCTGCAAGGGGTGCCCTAGGTACCCCAAGGTAGTAAAGGCAACACAACACCACGAAGGGGCATATCCTACACGGATACAGCCAACTCCCCGCCCACAACGCATCCGCTAAGTACTAGGGTGATCCGTGATGTCCAGAAAAGGGGAGGAGCCTCCTTCCCGGACCTGGACATAGCAAAAATACTACAATCGGCAACATCACCGTCAAGGCCACGAAAGACGCAGCCACCTTCGCAGAAAGGGTTCAAAAAATCATTCAGTGCCTACCAGACTTTTTCAAATTAACCGGACACCTAAAATCCCAAAAGGGAAGCCGCAAGCCGGCAAACAAAATTCCAATCAGGACAACAAACATTAAGGACGAAGGTGGTAAAGTTCAAGTCAACTTGGTACACCTATCCCATAAAGTTCATCGTAATCTCCGTCTTCAGCAAGCTACGATACAGAGAGGTTCGAGCTGCGTTAAACATAACGCATGTACAGAAGGGACTGTAATGCTAAAATCGAGTTACTAATAACCTTTCAGCATATGCATATAGACCTTATCAAGTCTGCAGCTACCCGTCTACTGCTGCGAGCGCATGCTGACGCGTTTGAGATTCAAGATGGCGTCAACGGATGGAAAATTGCACGACAGAGCTTATTCTCTTATTAAAATAACTATTCTATATCCAAGTTCAATTACCTCTAGGCACCATGACACTATCTCGCGATGATGTAATACAGAAATTAGCCCTCGGTTCGAGACTCGGCTCCCATAGCCAACCTGATATTTGTTAGTTTTACATATTCTGATTGTCTCGGCCTGTAGCCAAGTGCTAATGGATCAGAGGGTTGCATACTGCTATGCAGAATTTAGTTAAACTCTAATGACCGGAAGTGCCACTTTATTCTTGCGATTTTCTCGAAAACAGCTAGAACATTTTCTTTAAAATCTGCTACGGTTATTATGTATTTAATGTCCCTTTATGTAAACTTAGCAGTTTTTCTGAAATAATGCGGTGAAGCACATTATCAGGGAAAATTTACGGAGTTAAGCAACATTTCGCCTGTCCAGTACCTTGTATGGGTGTTCGTTACAATTGTTGTTCCCAAAATAAACATGAATAATATAATTTAATTATTTGTGGTCACTATTTGCATATCTATGTGCGTAATAGAAAGTCGTGTGTAGTCTTACACCAGATTTTAAATTCATAGGAAGAATGTGTTTTTACTTTAAGTTTTGAGATACTATTTTTACTTTCTCTTACCTAAATGAAATACAGGATAGAAATGTATTGTTTTCGACCAAAATTTTCGATGTCAAAACTTTAGTGGAAATACAAGTTTTGGGGCCCCCTGAGGCCGAAAACCATGTTTTTAAATATTGGTCTGCCTGTGCGTGTGCGTGTACGTTCGCGTGTGCGCGTGCCTGTCCGCGTGCGTGTCCGCGTGCGCGTGCCCGTGTGCGCGTGCGTGCGCGTTTGGGTGTGCGTGTGCGTGTGCATATGCGTGTGTATGTGTGATCAGGACATCTCGAAAATGAAATATTATAAATAAACAAAATAATTTATTTAAGTTTGTGTCCATCCTCGCACGCGACTGCAACGATTTCAGTAAAATGCAATAACCGGAAGTGACCCTTTACTCTTGTCATCTTTTGGTTTTTCAAGATTTTGTCGAAATCAGATCTAGTGATTTTTTTAAAATTTTATATTTCAGTTTCTTATCTTCTGACTATGAGATTTTAAAAATTTAGTTAAAATCTAATAACTAGAAGTGCCACTTCTTGCGATTTTGAAATTTTTTGTGACTTTCTCTAAAACTTTTTTAACAATTTTTTTGAAACTTGCTACAGTTCTGATGTCTTTGATATCCTTTTCAATGAACTTAGAGCTTTTCTTGAAAAAATTTGTTAAGGCGAGTTATCAGGGACAATCTCTCAAGTTAAGCAGGGTTTTCTTGGATGGGTGTCCGTTACAATTATCGTTTCCAAAATAAATGTCAATAATAATTTAATCATTTGTGGACACTATTTCGATATCTATGTGCGTAAGAGAAAGTCGTGTTTTCTCATACCAGATTTTTTTAAAATTATGATACGCGCTGTTTTATGCGGAAACGACAAATTAGGTATCAATAACAGACATACAAGGTAACTTATCTTGTATTCAAATTAGATAGGCCGCTGAATCTTAATATTATCATGGGTTGTTTTGCAACTACGCGAACTTGATATATTAAAACACATAAATATGAATTATACAAAGAAAGGGCGAAATACAAAATGAAACAACATATTGCACGTATCTGCATGCAAGTACCTACTAAAGTAATAGCTTTGTATCTTTAAAGTCAGCACTACAAGCTTTGTTCGTAGGTGTTAGGTAAAGTAATCAGATTTGGGATATAGTAAAGGATATTGATTTAATAAGAATTAATACGAGAAGTTCACGACAATTTGAACGCAGCGTAGCGTATTGGTTCGAAGATCGATTCAATATATGTAGATTTTAACACACAGATTGATGTGGAGGGAGATAGGTATATAATTAAGCGTTAGTGATTACAAACGGAAAGATTCCTTTTAATGAAAAAACGGACGAAATATTATGCAAGTTGTAATTACAAATATAAGACGCGTCAACAACCCTGTATATTTTATTCCGCCACTAAAATCAACAAGTCTAAATTAAGGCAATTTACTAAATAATTTACAGCCTCTGCTATTTTCTCCCTTGTATTAGATTTTCTTGTGTATAAATCACGTCAATACCCTAAATACCATAAAATTGCTTCGTTTAATTAACTAAGAAGAAGTCAAACCACTTAATATATTTCTATAATTTCTAGTTAACGACTTCAACGAGTATTATACTTCAACGTATTTTAATAGAATTTTAAATATGTTTAGAGGCTCATAGCACTTAATACCATTAAATAATGAGATTTATACCTTTATTTGCCAGTTTATGGGATAATAACTAAACATTATTGAAGTCATTTAAATACGTTTTAAAGAAAATTAAGCGGCATAACCATAAATGTTAATCATACACCATTTTTTCTTTCTTCTGATTATTGTATACCAATTTCCACAGGTGTCTATTGCTGTTGTAACAGTAAACAATTTTTAATGCTGCACTTAATCATTTTAGAAATTTTCCGCAAAAAAAATTAAATTCGTAATTGATATCTTTGCAAAATTTATAATTTGATTAAATCTTACTGGGAATATCAAAATTTACTTTTAAATGGATTGTCGAAGACTGAAATTAATGAAATTATTTCTCAGAATACGCCATTAGTCATCCTATAACAAAATAAAGTCGAAGCGAGAGAAAACCGTCCTTATAATTTATTATTAATACGGGCTATCAGACAATGGATATTTATAGCTCTATTACGGAATATTGCGCGCTTTATAACACTCGTTTGTTAAGTATGGATTAATGATATTGGATCACTCGGGATGTCCTGTCATATCAATTTAATGAACTAATTCAAGTTTAACCTATTGTTAATATTAGGCGTCTTTAGTATTTGTTTCAATATCTAATTAATTGCGCCATATCTTGTCACAGGGTAAATTGACAATAACGCATGTGGCAGAAATCACGAGCGTTTAACCACGGCCGGCAAAGCTACAGTAGAGCGAGGTGTGGTTCGTCAATACTTACGAAGCTAAACACTGTAGGGTCAAGTTAAAACTGCAATCAGGCGATGTTTGCGAAACACCCTGTATATCACGATGTTAGTGACCTACCTTAAAAGTGGAGACAGGCATTCTATTGGTACTGCAGATACTAGATTAAGACAAAAGAAATTTACTAATGCTAAAAGTGCTCACTCATTTAAGATCGCTCTGTATAAAGCGAAGTGCTAACCTAAATTATAAAATCAGGAGTGAAGCCTCCTTTCCTGTGAATAACCGAACTAGATCGCTATCTAACGATAATTAAACAAAAGATGAATCGAGACTACTCTGTATATCAAAAGCGAAATGTATTGTCTATGATAATTTCAAGTCGAAACAACGCGGCACAGGATTCTAAATATGCCGCACTTGTCAAGAATTATTTTAAAAATGCTGATGGTAATTTAAACTGTACCCCTAACGTTTTAAATTTCACTTGAAACAAATGCTTTCTCATACATTTGCAAAATAACAAAGTCCGAACCAAAATTAAATTTGTCAGGCGCACACTGGCTAGTTGATAATATTATGTAATAAATGATGTTTAAAATGAATAAAAGGATTAGTTGAGCACAAAACACGCTTGTTTAAATTTACAATTTACACTGGTGCACAAATGAGAATCAAATTCGGAGATGGATAACTATTCTCTAAATAAAGATAGAACAACAATTTTTACATTAGCCAAATCAATCGAGATTTATGTGTACTTACTGGGATTTAAAAATCCCATTAGAGAACAAAACTGAATGGCTTTGACGACAATTATTGGCATAAATATCAAATATATACAAACAAAAGGAGCCAAGAATAAAAGCTTTTATAAAATCAAATTATTGGTTACAAATTACTGATTAAACTAAGATACGATTAAAATTATTAGACTAAATTTTATAATTCGCAACAAAAAGTTCATTAAAACGTTCGATAATTGATGCAACGGAAAAACTTATTTGTTCCGCGTCCAGAAGAATTATAAAAACCGTCCTTTAATTCTTTTGGCGTGATAATAAGTTAAATCGGGAACCAACGCCCCTTTTAATATTTGTTACAATTTAAAACTTAAATTTTGCAGCAAAGAATTGTGCCAACAGCAAGATCGCCTAGCACACTGGTGCTCACTTACAGGTGAGATGGTTTGCGTATAGTTGTTCGAAGCGGAAGCCGTTTCCCTCATTGATTGATAAGTTTAAAGACCTTACAGGTGGCCACTGACGAAGAATTTTTTTGCCTTGGACGTATTGATACAAATATCCCTAAAATGTGGACATTTTAATTTAGCAACAACGCTGGATGACGAGGATACAGATTCAATAAGGACAGATTATCTTATCTAAAAATTATGGAAAACACACGGCATTTCCGAAACACAACTTCTATTTACTTCGATGGCTGAATCAGAACTGCTCACTTGCCTTTAATTTTTCCCACGACAATTTATAGTTTAAAAAACGTTGGCCTTGAACAGACGCCTAAGTTGCTGTCGTTAGTTAATGGTCCTATTGCCCTGATAAACATATTCATTTCTACATTTACAAGATACATTATTTACTTGAGCGCCTATTCTCAAGAATTTTTATATAAACAAATGACCTATTCGTTACCCTTGAAATGCGTGTAAGTACAATGTTACTTGTTATAATCACAAAGCCGACGTAAGCGTCTATACAAATAGATCGAGTTCTATATTCGTGCTGTATTTTAAAATGTTAAATTTTATGCATTATACGAGGTGCATTAAAATAGTTCAATATAAAAGTCAAATTATTCTTTTAACAAATTTTAAATTGAATCTGATTTTGAATAAATAATGTAAGTCATAATGCTTAGTTATACTCCAATGTTTCAATTAACGATTATTACAACAGAAAGGACCAGCGAGAGCTGACAATCTCTCTTAATAAATTGTTTAAAAATATTTAATGGTATATTCGTTTCTTTAAATGAAATAACCTTTTTAGACTTTGTGGTTCAGATGTTGCGCCAGATGATTTAAGGTATGCACATGAGGAAGCTTAAATAGACGGTCGTTGCAGTAACTACGACAAAGTGAAAGTGAGATGAAAGGTCGATTTAAAGTAGGTACATTAAAGAAAATAGTAAAATTAAAAGCGAGGATGTTTAGTAAAAGAACGAGAAATAAGGTAGCACTGAGAGTAACAGGGTTAAGTTTTAAAAAGTCTACCAGAGACATTGCAGCTTGTCGTACTCATAGAGTTACGTGTTCTATATTGAGATAATAATAATTTAAGCACACCTTTAGTTGCCGACAGACCAGGTATAACGGATGCAAGTTGCATCTTAGCTTCAATATTTCCACAAATACAGGCGGTTCCTGTAATCAGTTATTTTCCGGATATTTTGAGGAAAAATCACCTAGAATCCAATTCTAACCTTTTATTTGTCTACTTGAGGAGCAGTAGGTTCAGATTATTCGTTTAATTCGGACTTTACATGTAGCACTACTTTTATGGAACGAACAAATATTTCGCGTCAAAAATTGTTTCATATCACTGATCCTTTGTTATTTAATTATAAACAGATAAAAATATGACTTTTACGAATGAATTTTTTATGTTGTAAGACCATCTGAAGTTCTTGTAACGTTTGGAAACACCCGGTACGTACATCCGCGTAGTAATAATAAAATCTAATTGGTGGTTTACCAGTATCAGTTTTATGCCAAAATCGCAATTGTAAATTTGTAAATTGTATAATTTCATTTTAATAACAATTATTAAAATTCGAAAATCCCAGGTTACGTTTTAGAAAACATTGGAGCATTTTTCTGAAAAATATTAATTCAGAATTCCCGTGAGAATATTTGTAAGTCTAAAAATAAACGTTAACCCCTTTCGTCTTCACCCTTCAATTTCAAGGAGAAATACTTCGTTTTCAGGTAGTAGAGGTCTGAGAGCTGCAGAGTTAAGTTGCGCTTCCGTAGTGCGTGTCCAGGCGATATTCAAAGAATACAATTTAAGAGTTACCAGTATGATGGTAGAAATTTGACCTATTTCCGCCTAGATCGATTTTGTTATAAAATGGGTCAATTTCAATTTCTTGTCAATTCGGAACCAAAGGGTTTAAGTCCGACAAGATTGTATGTAAAATACGATAAGAGGAATATCCTAGGCAGCACGTTTGTTATTTTCGATTCCTTCGGGAAGTTATCGATCTTTAGAACACCAAGAACTAAACAATTTTTAAGTGAATAACCAATTTAGATAGTCTGTTTAAATTTTACCTGATCGAAGAGGGCACCCAGCGGCGTGCATGAAAAGCTTCCTTACTATAAGCACGTATTAATACAATCCTCGATCTAAAGGTTTGGAGATTGGTTTCTTCATATTACCGGCCTCTATAATAACAGAACTTTGGACTATTATGTTCCCGTTATTGTTAAAAACACAGTAGCGTCCTTATTTGCGACTATTTCCCGAATTTTTGGATACCTGCCTATAATCCTTGCATGCTAGCTAAACTTATAAAATAGATC
Organism: Phrixothrix hirtus; assembly: GCA_024586415.1. Taxonomy (NCBI): domain Eukaryota; kingdom Metazoa; phylum Arthropoda; class Insecta; order Coleoptera; family Phengodidae; genus Phrixothrix; species Phrixothrix hirtus. The sequence goes on along the minus strand of JAHWXV010004803.1, from coordinate 1,915 downwards.
ATAAGGGAGAATATTTTCAAAACCAATAAATAAATTTTCAATGACAAATTAGTGTTTTTATTATTAGGCCCATAATATAAATAATGTCCCCTGTAGATGCCTGTTTTATAATTTTGTACTTATCTTTGCGGTTACCCTGTAACCCAATGTATTAACGCGTTTAGGTAAAATTGCTTATTTCCCGTTCTAGTTCGGGTTGCCCTATCGTCGGTTTAGATTCAAGGCCTCGATTCTGCTTTCAGATATAAGAAACCTTAAGATTTGCGTATTAGAATCTTGTACGTTATTACATTGCTTTCATTGATTATTATTTAGGCACGTAACGAATACTGATTCATTTAGGTGTGCATCTTGTCAGAGGCTAAACTGACAATAACGCATGTGGCTGAAATCACGAGCGGTTAATCATGTCCGGCAAAGCTACCGTAGAGCGAGGTGTGATTCGTCGATACTTGTGAGGCTAAACACTGTAGAATTAAGATAAAGTCGGTAAAAGGCGGGTGCCACTGTTCTCAAGTCAAAACTACAATCAGGCGATTTCTGCGAAATACCCTGTATATCACGATGTTAGTTATCTACCTTAAAAGTGGAGACACACTCTAGTAGTATTGCAGATACTGGATTAAAACTGAAAAAGGGATGTACTAATGTTAAAGATTCTCACTTCATTATGATCGTCCTGTATATAAAAAACAATAAAAAATGCTAACGAAAGCTTTCAATATTGTTCACACAATTTGCAAAAATTTAGGGTGCAATGTATCTTAAATGAAGTAGCTAAGGGTAGGTTTTCAGAACTGACCACCCTGTATATTATTTATTTAACTAACCGAACTTTGATTTTTAGGAAATGTTATATTTACTTAGAAATAAATGCTTTATGACTTTCATTCCTGAAAATTGTAGATCGTTATCTAACTTACGGTACGCACACTGTATAACTACAATTGCAAATAAGGTTTTACGTTGGTGAAATAATAACAAAAATTGAGCACAAGAACACTTTTATATAATTTCAATTTTTACGAAAACACACAAATTCAATAATTATTTAAGAAATTAAATATAACTTACATTCTAAGAACAAAGAACATTAGTTAACGGAATCTAGGTTCGGAAGATCCAGCTCGATATCACCACTGGAAGAGATTGATCGTCGTTGACAAATAATAAATGAACTCTAGATTTCGCTAACGACACTTACATTATCTAAAAGAAAATGCATCAGCCACAAATATTCAAAATGGTTACCCAGGTTATTGAGACGATAGTAACTATAAAACTAACAAATTAAAATACAATTGTAAATGCGATATAAACACAACCTAAATGATTGAAATTACAAACGTAAAATTTTTCACTAAATTACTTGTAATTCAACGCCACTACGTTTATTTTAAGTCTGTAATTCATTTATTTCCTCAATATTTGTATGTAACGGACGGTAACGTCTTTTATCTAGCTTTACGTTATTTTACACAAACAAAACTGGGTCAGTTGGTGATTGCACGAAGGTTGGTAGATGCGTGCTGTCGTGAGCCTTCTTTGCCAGGTTCGAAATAAGCAGGAAAACAACAAAAGAATATATAAGACGCTTACAGGCGGAAGAACGCTCTGGACTCAGGAAGCCCTCCTAGCTCTCAATTTTCAGGATAGATAACCATCATGGGTAAGATAATACGTAACAAAAGTTGGCCGTTCTTATATTAAATGGTTTATCCCAAAATAACTTGGATTTACTGCCTACAGGTCGGAAGCCAGGCAGGTACTTTACAACTTTACAACTTTAATAACTAAGACACACCCGAACAAGCACTGAATACTTTTCACTACCTAACACACGCGTGTCTGTATCATTACTGTCCCCTCGTTTCAGATTTTTCTCACGGGACTGTTCGCATCCCCCCCCCCCCCC
>JAHWXV010004788.1:0-12299 GCA_024586415.1 Phrixothrix hirtus | reverse complement strand
GACCCATCCCACTCTCCGTTAGGTATTCTGGCAGCTGGACAACCTCTCTCATTTTTCTCTGTCACGTGGACGCAGGTAAGAGCGATTTGAAACGTGGCAGCACATGTAAATGTTATCCGTGTTGATAAGATAGCAGACAGATAAAACTGCTCGCTGAATAAAGAACGCAAATACAAATTTGAATATAAATAAGACGCTTTCACGAGTTGCAAATCAGTCTTCGTATAAGAACTCTGTGCGGGATATTGCCCAGTGCAAAGACCGTAAAATCTTTTGTGTAAAGTCAAGCTATTTTGTTATATTTTACAGCGTTCCTGACGCAACGTCTTCTGGACTCGTCAAGCTTGTTAAAATCCTGAATGCCGTTCATATTAACAAACCGTTAGAAGACGTCGTATGCTAAAGATCTGTATACAGAGATTCTAGAACGATTCTCTGTAATAAAGATAGATCAAGTGTAGAATAATATAACCTAGGGGAACCTCGTAACCGCTTTTGAGTCGATTACAAATGGACCTCAAGCGTCCATCATCGTTGTTGTGCATTGAGTTGTATCGCTAGCGCATGCACAACTACACTGTACCGAAATCATCCCGTCATTTGCAGATGAGTTGCTAAGTATCGATCTGCAACCGACACGATCCGTAGAGACGCTTAGCGATACCTAGTGGCAACGAAGGTCGCGAGTACTCGCTAACGCCTGGCATCAGACATCCGTCCCCGGCATAAATTACGTACACGGCGGACGCTAAGAGCGACGCGCTCGTGCTCAGATCTCCAAACATACTGCCGACTCTTGTATTCAAAACTTACCAGGAAAGCAGGATTTGACCGAGTCAGGAAACGCAACGCCCACCGCTCGTTTCAACCCCGCAACAATTTCAAATCCTCGTGGTCGTATAAGCCTCATACAAATACTGACTTTCTAAACATACGCGTATAATTGTAAATACTTTATTTTGTCTGCTATCAGAGATTTATATTTCGTGTGATTTTGATTTAGTTTATGTTCCAATTACTATTTAATTTCTGTAAATAAATTGTTACTGTTACCTATCTTTTTAATGCCGCCGAAAACTGAAACGATCATTAATTAAATACTACCAAAGTTCGTTTCATGACCGAAGTCCGGACGACGTTATTTGCACAAACGACATCCACCTCAAACTAATTATTTTACAGATACACCGATCGCTAAATCAGACGAAGTGAGAGCCTCCAAAGTTACTGAGAACCTCGCTAAGAACCACCCCCGCACGACTGAGCTATCACCAAGTAGAATGTAAATTCTTTGTCCTCCCCGTGCACCTTTCACAACGAATTGAAACGTTACAGCATGGACTTCTCATTCTTACTGTAGATAAACTTAACAGCAGTAGATGAAATATGAATATATTTGTGGTTCCTGAACGAAAATCCAAATTTAATTATTGTTATTTTAGATTTTACAGTTCAGGGTTTTATGGGTACATATTTTAAAACTCGACATTTTAAACTTTTTGGTTTTTGTAAAGGCTTACATTTTAAATCCATGTTTAATTCATATAATCATGGCAGTAGACTTGGTAACATTTCGCAAAACTAATACTTCTTTTACACTGGTCGTGGGCCACGACTCACGTAAGGGGTGTAAAGGCCCAAACAGAATAAACCCTGTTTGACGTGCAACATCGTAGAACGCCGTACGACGGTAATTGTTCGCCAACTTCAATGCGGCATCGAATGCCATGTAACATAACCTTCTATTCTCATATCTACAAAGTTGACAAATTTGAAGATTATAAAATCAAAATTAAAAGATAAATTCATAGAAAGATATATCTTCACAAAGTAACCCAATTTATTTGTATCTTTAAATATGTTGCAATTCACCAGCGTTGTCGTTTTCTTCTATTGTAGTTAATATGGCAACAGTAATAAGAATAATAATAGTTAAGAAATAAAACATTAAACACACTTCGTCTAAGTCGGTTTCGGTTTTATTATTTTAACTACTATATGGTTATGTTACAATCACACGGTATAGATCGTACTGACCGATGCTGTAAATTTTCGTGCATTTAGAAATAGTGTCGGCAACAAACCTCGTTTAATGCCATCAAACGGCGTTTATTCTGTTTGGACCTTTACATTTAAATAAACCCACCGACAAACTTGGACTAGCCTACGCGGGAATAGTTCTAAAATCAAGAGAAAAAATCCTCTTTAAAAAATTCCTAGTCGTTTCCAAGAAAACCGCTTTTAAAATAAAGCGGCAAAATTGTTTGAAAACCACTGGAATAGCGGACAGTAGAACGTGTCAGTTTAAGCGAATAAACTATAAGCACACGAAGCAGTTATTACGTCAATCTAAAACTGTAAATAAATTTAATTCTAGATGTAATATACCGAAAAATGCAATTAAATTGTTATGATTTTGTGTTTATAACACATACATTCAGTGTAATTTAAAATCGTACACGTAATAATAAAATTATATCATATAACGATGAAAAATCCTTTACCATGTTAAAAATGAAAATGGTCTCAACAGTAAATTAGCAAAATTATGCAACTTATAGTATAATTGAATGTTTTTAAATAACTATTAAGTGTTTAATTTTTGGTTTTATAAAATACAAATGAAGCAAATTGTAGGTCATTGTATATTGAGATAGATTAGTTTTACACAATAATTTGATATTATTGTACGTGTTATTTATTTTGCGATACATTTTTTTGACGTTCTTCTCGTGATTTTACGGGCGTGGCCCAGTAGAAACTATCTTCCGTGCATCACCGCGTATATGTTCGCGGCGGAGACTGCCGGATCGGCTGCTGTTAGCGGGAGAGCTTCCTGCTCTTTTATAGAGGGATCTGGGAGGGACCTGAGACGGTCTATCATTTGAATTCTTCTTGACCTTGACCTGGATTGCAAATCTGAGGCGTTGAGGGTCCTTTCGGATATCTGCGTTCTGGATATATCTGTACGTCTCAGAGATGAAAATTGAGTATCCAGGAATTGCAAAACTTTGATTTTCTTTGTGGTGGGTCTTGGAGATTGGTATAACTGAGATTTAATTTTCATATAAGAAGTGAACCAGTTCCCACGAAGCTCCATTGCGTAAAATTATTAGTGTGACGTCACTGCCAATCATTTTGATATTTTACTATAGTGTGTGCTAAAAATATTTCCGATGATAAAATATTTAAATTTCATTGAATGAATGTTTAAATTAACAGTGAAGTTCTGAGAATACTCAAAACGGATGTACGCGCTAAAAAAGATATCCAAGAGTGTAGTGATATAAAGACACTAACTGCGTGTTGGTAAACATGATAGTTATTTCATTACAAATAAGAACGTTGATAACTGAAGTAAGGTAATAAATAGCCTACCTTCATTGAGATAGTCACTAATATAGATTGAGGCTATTTCATCTGTAGATAAAATCAAGCATCTGTGTGGGCAAGTCTAGCAAGCAACATAAATAAATGCATTCAAATCACTCGAGTTGGTCATTAAGTTAAACAGCTATCTCGATTCGGAGTATTACATTAAACATTTTTCTTAAAGACACACCTAGAAACATAAAATAAATAACAAGTGTGTAAAATCCTGTAAGAAAACAGGAAGCCGTATCCAAAAACAGCTGATTAGCTGCTTAAGAATTAAAAAACAGCAGAAAGGTCAGTCACAAAAATTTTCGTAAGCGTTCGTAATAAAATAAAAATCGCGCTCCAGAGTGTTTGATAAATTTGTTTGTACATCCAAGTTTAATTATTTTTAATTTGCATATTAGTTTGTATTTCTTTTTATTCACAACAATCTTGACAAATTCGAATTATAATTACTTGAACATATTCAATAGTATGGTACTTTAATTTCGTTTAGCTATCGGTGGATGCAGCAGTAACAATCCCTATCTCAATTGCATTCCATGTTTTACACTTGTCGTTTAAACCGCCATTTGGCATTGAATTTACTCATTGTGTTAATTAAAACATAAATCTAGTTCTTTTCGTTGTCGATAAAATACATTGATATTTTAACTTCTAATAATCAAATTTGAAATAATAATAAGTTGTGTAAAAACCCACGCCTCAAAGTTATACGTCCCATAATTCGTTTCTAATTCTCCATGATCTTAAATTCATTGTTTTTCTTACAACTGGATTGCAGTCAAAGAAAACATCAACCAAGGTAAGTTCAACGATATTTATCGCTAATTTTAACTAACTTATTGCTTCATAAAATATCGTATACGCATAGCCGTGGCTAAAAGGTCCTATAAAGTCTCTACATGCTTTAAATTCATTGTGGTACTTTACTTAGTTTAATTTTGATTTAATTTAATTTGTTTATTTTTATATGTTTATAATTTTAATCCCTCTCTTGCTACAAGAAACCCCTCAAAGAAACTACGCCCAAAAATGTGGGAAATACAGTTCAACTAAAAATATCGGAGTAGTAATCTTTGTTGCGTGAATTGCATTTTAGAGAAGACACTGCAAGGCATATACAAAATTAAGGATTAAAAAAAATTTTAAATTGTTAGAAATAAATATATAAGAAACATCTTAGTATTCATTTCTTTACGCACAGAATACAATAATTACAGTTGGGTCTTATTGTTAGATTAAACAAAGATAGTTTAACGTTGAATAACTTTAAACTAATAATCATTTCAATTTACATTATACAATTGTTAAATGTTTACTTGAATTATAAGCGCAACGCGTCAGTAATCTTAGAATGGTTAAATAATAATCATATGCCAATTAATCTGCAGCATATAGCTAGTTAACACTTCATCATTGATTATTTAATATACCAAAAATCCTAAGATTTGCATATTTGTATTTGCACGTATAAACAAATAAGGGCTTAGAGGACGATAAAATTTACTAGGTGTAAAGAATTAATGACAATTCGATTTAGACTCGCAGCATCATCAGGTTTAAACAGGGGTGATTTATATATGAAAGTTGGAAGTTGTCTGCTATCACAAGTGAAACGCAATAAAACTGTCATTAAAGTAAAAATAAATGTGAACAGTTGCAGGGCTTCTTACCAGAAAATTTGTATATAACCTAACAAAGTACGTGAACAAATAAAAGAGCGTGCTTTCGTTCAACGTGTCGCAACCACTCGTGTATCACTGGTTTCGCCCTTTGCGGCTCATCAGTACAAGGTTGCTGGACACTTTGAATGAAAATCCTAGTTCCTTATAAGCGCATATCAAGTGCGCTTGTATTGTGATTCAGACTGGCAGCCCCATCTAAAGGTTTAAATAGGACTAATTTACAAATGAAAGTTCGAAGTTTTCTCCTGCGCAATTGAAAAGCCATAAAACTGTTATTAAAGTATAAATAACTGAAAAGTTGCAGAACTTCTCACAGTGGGTAAACAAATGGAAGCTTGTACTTTCATTCAACGTGTCCAATAACCTCGTACTGATGAGCTCCAAAGGGCGAAACCAGTGATATACAAGCTTTTGTTTGTTTACCTACTTTGTTAGGTTATATACAAATTTTGTTGGGACAAGTCCTGGAACTGTTCGTTTATTTGTACCCTAATGACAATTTTATGGCTTTTTCACTTGAGGTAGGAGAAAACTTCGAACTTTCATTTGTAAATCACCCCTATTTAAACCTATAGATGCGGCTACCAGTTTGACACAATTGATATGTGCTTATAAAGAACTTCTACTTTCATTCAACGTGTCCAGCAACCTCGTACGGATGACACATTGAACAAAAGCACAAACTTTTATTTGTTTGCCTACTTTACTAAGTTATATATACAAATTACATGAGAAATCCTGACGCTGCTCATTTATATTTACTTTAATGACAGTTTTATGGCTTTTGACTTGTGATAGAAGAAACTTTGAACTTTCATAAATTAATGAAGTTAAACAGCAACAAAACCAGGTAGAAATTTAAATAATATGACGTTACTTTAAATTTGAAGTTAGATAATCGCTTAAATAAGTTGCTCCGCTTGGTAAACAAAATTAACATGGTATAATCTGATATCGACACGTTAAAAATATTACTCATTGCAGCTATTGAAAACGTGAAAACGTGAATTTGGAGAAAAGTCGCTAAATGTAAGGGCTTGAATGTTAAATCCTATAACTCTAGCGACTTTCGCTTTTATAATAGAAGTACTACTTTGCGTACTCAAGTATCTGTTAAGCCAGCTTCACAGAACTAGTTTCTGTCGCGAGTGACACTTTTATTAACCATTAAGATGCAAATTTAATAAAATTCGTCTTGTGATTGACTAAAACAAGTGTTGCATGTGAAGCCCGCTTTATTTATAAATTTTTAAACGAAATGATGAGGTAAAACTGAAGTGCATTAAAAATTCTATTTTGAGAATATGCGTTTTGAAAAGTGAAGTAAAGGGTAGACCAAATAATCAGAGGATTGCAGCCCTGGTAATAGATTGATTCAACGTGAGTAAGTAACTCCGTTCAATTTTATAAAATAGATACTACTATCGGATTCAAAAGTTCTGTCACTTGCGTTTGGAATTCATTATTTTATACACGATTAGGTGGAATGTAACAAATCGTTGGTAAACTAAAAACCTCTAGTTTATGATTATAGTAACAAAATTTTACCTTCTTAGAGTTAATAGGTACAAATATCTTCCGAAAATATTGCAAAAAGTGCCGCTTTTCACCCAAAAAAGTGAAATAACGTTCCATATTCATTTAATGTTGGTAGAATATACATAATTTGAAAAATTTATGTTTGTAGTGAGCCTGACGTTTTATGTTGCATAGTGGCTACATTCACATTATAGAATATGTCTGAATACTGTAATGAGTCATGATTCGAGTTTGTATTATATAAATTTATAAATTAGCGTAAGCGGCAAATTACCGTTTAAAATTATTTTTATGCAAAAGGAATCAGTTAAATTAATAAATAATTTGTTAAAAAGGTAGCTAGATTTAAGTTGACAGTTAAGTTGGCAACAGTAAATATAAAACTTACTAGAAATAAGTAATGGTGGGAGTGTTTCCGGTAGAACGACAGTTAGTTAGAGGTCGCGCGTAGCGACTGGCGGGAAGTGCACTTAGCGAGTGTATTACACCATTTTGATAGTTTGAAATAAAATTGTTTAAAACGGTATGTTTGCCTTTAATATTGAAATCAATATTATAGGGTGTAAAAATAGTGAACTTATACTTCACCAATAGTGAAGAGTAAATTCTATAAATTTAAGAAATCGGTTAGTAACCAGGTGTCGAAAAGGGCCGACGTCATTTTATAAAATTCAACAACAAATTCTTTGGTGGCAAAACCAAGGAGAAATTGAATGATTTAATATTCAACTGGGAAATTTGGGTGCCAATCGTCCAACAATTAGACGAAATTCGGAAAAAGCATCGATAATAAAAAATTATCGGAAACAAAGGAATTATCTGTACAGGTAAAATACGTTATTAAACTGTCATTGTAGAATTGTTTAAAAGCCCAATGAAAATTGACAAAAATCTACGAGTCAAAGTAAAATTCTGGAAGTACCTGAACTTGAAAGCGCTGACGCAGGTGTTCGAGGCGTAACGGTAAATCCCGAATAAAAACAATCCAGTGGCGTATCGTGGACTAAATTACGGAGCGTGAGTTAAAATAAAAAGTTATTTTATGAAACTTTATTTTAATTTTGATTAGCTTTTAACATGTTTTCAATCTCTGAAACATCCCCCTTTGTCATATTTTATATACAGAGTCAGTCAGTTCTGTTGCTGCTAAAATATGGCATTTGTTGCTGATTCTTGCATTTGTTTATTTTATTTAGAATAAGTTGCCATATGAATTTTGATATGTTTAACCGCTGGTTCTCACATTAGCGCAATCTGTAAAGGGCCCTTAGTTATTTGAAGTAGTAGTAATAACATTGAGAATTAACTTGATTTATATCGAAAATATCTCGATTTGTAATAAACTGAATTCTTTTGCTAAATAGTTGTATGCTTTCCATTTTACACGCTTCACTTGAACACAACGACCGCATATAATATCCGAGCATCTACGTTATAATCGCAAGGTGTCTAACACAAAAAGTGGCTCGTGTGTACGCAACGATTGAAGGTAAGGTCTCGCTACAAAGAAATCGGTGTCTAGTGATTCAGTTTGTGGCAAGAGCCGGACACTATACAGCAGTCGCAGCGCCGCTGAACACCGAGTCGCGCGCAAAGTGGCTCGTGCGTAAGCGTTCATTAAAAGCAATACTTTACAAAAATCTGGCACAGGTGGTCTCCACGCGTGTCGACCACCGGTGGATCCGTGTGAAAAGGTACTTAGCGAGCGGTTCGACATAAGGGGGAGGTACTATATATGAAATAAAGAGCATAGCGTTGCTACTGAATTTTAAGGTATCTTTAGTTGTACATATACAGAGTGATATTAAAACATACCGACAAACTTGGAGCGTCATGCACAGATTTGTTTGTTTGTTTTGGGCTGAGAATTCAGGATGCGGAAATTCCTTTGTCCCTCTTGGCCTAGGACTGTCAGAGCCATTTCGCTATGCTTACTAGAATTTTACCGAATCTGGAGAAGTTCACGGCCAATAGGGCGTTTAACCTGCCAATCATCACATTGACGCGGGACATAGATTTTACTTCCTTATCTGAGAAGGAATGTTTTTTAAATTTTTCACCGCTCCATCAGGTTTGAACCCGTCTCCCTTGAATTTAGAGGCAAACATGCTAACCGCTGCACCAATCGGGGCCCACACGTGCAGGGGTTGTTTTAAATCAAGAGAAAAACTTCTTTTTTTAAATTACTCGTCGTTTTCAAAAAAATTGCCATTAAAATAATGCCAATGAGTTGTTTGAGAATCCCTCCAATAGCCGAACAGTGAATAAGTAAATAAACTTTAAACACCTAACGCGGTTGTTACGTCATTTTAAATTACAACATGTACATAAATCGGGGAAATCATTTCATTTATAGCGTCGCGTTGTGTAGTTTACAAACATTGTATGTAATATTAAATTATCAGAATTTTTGGGTTTTATCAAACGTTCTGACAATTAATGTCAATGTTCTTGTTATCGAATGTAGGATAAATTGTTTGCTAAGTTTAGTTTTAGTATTAGCGATCGACTCTAACGGGATCTTTTATTGTTCATCTGCACTAGATATTTTATGGGGACGAGTTCTGATTTTAAAGTGAAAATTCGTTTATTAGTGAAGTTATAGTTGTGCAAACTTTTCTGAGACTGATTTCAAATGAAATAACTTTATCAAAAAGGTGAATGTTTCGCACAGAACTTATTAATTTGGAAAAAGGGGTGAGTTTGGCTATGAACCATAAGAGAAAGTAGCTTTGATGCAAACCTTTGATGAGGCATTTTATTAATAACTTGAGTTATTGCTCTAATTAATCATTTCTCACTTTTTATTTTTGTATTGCTGATTGCAGTACTAATTGACAATTTGTTACTAATTAGTCCAGCCGTCGGGGGATTTAAATAAAATAAAAACTTGTTTCAGCAAATCCTCTGGGAATCTTGCTTATTAATATGCCTTGCACCTTATGCTGAAATGCCCCCATCCGGGTTTTCCACTTCGGTTCCAAAAATGTGAATTGAAGTCGCAAAAATTGAATTTTAGCTGATACTCGTAAAATTGCAATTTGTTAAATATAATTGTAGTGATTTAAAGGGAGACAAAGACAAAGAAGTATTCTTGCACTTTTGCGTTATCGTAGACGTTTTCGAAAATATCGCGATGAAAGTTTAATATAAAAAACGTGAAAACGCCGCGGAAATAGAAAATTGTAAAATACTTTGTTTCTAATTAAAATTTTCAAAACTTTCTTAATGAGGTTTGTAGAGCAAGGTTTTTAGCACATTTTAGTGCAGGTTTCGTTCGAAAATGTTTGCTATCTTTTTTCTTGAGCAAGTAAAACATTTTTATGGGCAGTTTTGCAAAACTGAGCAAATATCAAGAACATTTATGCGCACGCTCAACCTGAACTAGATTTTATCCAAAACACCAGCGACAAACATGAATGCTTAGACATTTGATAGAGTCGTATATGATGATGATGGTTAAATATATTTGAGGATCTGGAATTCAGTGACTTATTTATAGACGATAGTGATGCTGAATTAGAGGGTGTTAAGATTCATATCTTAACAGAAACCAGAGACGAGAATTACGTAGGGAGTAGATAAAATGTATAATGGGCCAAATTTAACCTTGTATTGGTAACAAAGACGACACTGGCTAAGAAAGATAGACAAATTATTGACTGCCTCTAATTCGAGCGTGTAAAATGTAGGTCATTGAATGTAAATGAAGTAGGTTAGGGTTTACACCGAATTAACAAACAGCTGTAATTATTTGATGTTGAAACAACATAACGCGAGGTAGAAATTAGAATTTCTCTAGACATAATTCATTTGTATATACATTTTCTGACCATTCTTAGACAGTGCACAGTTTCAATTTTTTCCAAAAAAGTGTTGTATATTATATAATTTTCTTGTTAATGGACGTAGTTCAAGTTTGTCGGTGGATTTGAAACTCACTCTGTACTTAATTCCACGATGATTTTCTGAAAAAAGTTTTGTGTTGGCTTACGGTTGAAAACACCTCCCACGATTGGACCAAATTTAATCTTGTGTTGTTAACAAAGACGGTACTGGCGAAGAAAGATAGAAAAAGTATTAACTGCATCTAATCCGAACGTATAAAATGTACGTCATTGAATGTAAATGAAGTAGGTTAGGGTTTACACCGGATAAAGAAACAGCTGTAATAATTTGATATTGAAACAACAAGACCCGAGTAGAAATTAGATTTTGTCTAGACATAATTCATTTGTATATACATTTTCTGATAGTTCTCAAACAGTGGACATTTTCATTTTTTTCCGGAAAAGTGTTCTGTATTATTTGATTTTCTTGTTAATGGACGTAGTTCAAGTTTGTCGGTGGCTTTTAAAATCACCCTATATAACCGCATAACATTCCTATAGTTTTTCTAAGGAAGCTTTTTTGGTCAATGTCGAAATACTATCAGGTTTATTCCGATCTATTCTTTCTTGACGTTTAAAACGTCGGTGTTCCTAGTCGTTCGATATACAACAATGCTGCTAACGGTCTTGAGGAAATAAACCTACGTTCATCCGAAGATGCGTCGTTCAGGATGCAGACGGTTTAAGGTTATCTGGTTTACGTTTCTCCAATTTCTAAATTCTTCGCTACTTATTAGTGTTATGTAGTTCGCGAAGTTTAATTATTCTACTATTGAATGTTTTTCTAAATATGAATCGCAAGATTAAATAAGTTTGATTAAACAAAGTCTGCGAAAGTTGAATGTTATAATACATAACCCACATGTTTGACCATCTGCACGTTGTTTGTTTGCGTATAAAATCTATCTTGTCAGTTATTGCGACCTAAATGTTCGTTAAATAAAATTTTCTTTGCGCTGTAATTTAATAATTCAATAATATTTTGTTATATCTAATTTAACCGACAAATTTGTGTAGAGAACATTAGAAACCTAGACGTTACCACATTTGAACATTTTGTTAAATGCTGTAACTTTACTTTTACGATGTTTAGATTTCAAAGTATACAGAAAGCTTTATAACATCCAATTCATTACTTCTGTGTCAAATAGTTAAATTACTTCTTCACAATCATCGCCTTAACACGGTGTTAATTTTGATGCCCGTTGTGCTGTCACTAATACTGTATGGTTTTCGACGTCAGGCTATCTTGATCTATATCTACAAATTGTAAACTACACACTTATAGGACGACAATATTTTTTTATTTTATTAAAATAAACCGTACATTTCTGAACGATTCATTAATTTACTTTAATATCTTCGAATTATCGAATAATTAGTTTTGTTGCGAGTGTAGAAGGCCGCGACGGTTTCGGATTTCTAGTACTCGTCAGCAAACAATTGCTTTTAGGTTTTCTACAAACCGTCTGACGCACATTCTAATTGATCTTACTGTAAGTTTAAACACATCTATTATCGAACGACTATTCTACGATAACCTCCCATCTACACGCCCTCTCCCGATGAACTGATGAGCTCAAGGCAATCTTATATTTTATTATAACAACCCCTTTAGGCTTACCATTATAACTTTTAAAGTGAGATGGCAGAACATTTTATTTCAACTATAGATGAAAAATAAATGCAAAATTTTGTCACTTTCGGTGACTCAACGCTTGGCATGTTTATTCCTGAGCCCAAAGAACATGGTTAAAAATTCGGCCAAAATTCGTATTTATTCAGCGAAAGAAAAATATTTTAA
>JAHWXV010004786.1:0-12324 GCA_024586415.1 Phrixothrix hirtus | reverse complement strand
ATTAACAAATTTAAATATGAATTTAAGAAAAAAATGTTAAACTTACAAATAGATAATTTGTCAATATTGTAAATTTAAGGGAAAGGTGTAAAACGGCTCTGCCGATCTTTTTACTTTTGGGTGTAGTACATTTCTTTATTATTAGTTTGTTTTATTAATTTATATTTCATTAACCTTAAGTTTATAATTATCTATTTTAGTTAATTTCATATGCTCAATAAATATTATTATTATTACTATTATTATTATTATTATTATTATTATTTTGAATTACCCTCGCACGTTTGAAAATTTGAGTAATTTCAACGGTACAAATTTAAACCGTATTCCAATCGAATATAAATATGCTTTTAAATAAATCAAGGTTACAATAATTAATGCTCATTATACTAACACTTATATTTTAATTTACAGTATTTAAGACGAAACTTAACTCATCATAATTATGAGTCCAAATGTAACACAACGTAAAATTTCCTAAAATTGGCTCTAATAGTACAAAAACCTTAATATGCATTTTGTTATTATTTATGCAACACATATTGTATATAGGTTGCACAACTTAGCCAAGGAGATGGAATAAGTTCATTTTCTATTAAAAACAAACATTCACATAACTTCACGCGTTAATGATTTTAATCGACAGTAAGTATGTCATATCGGAATATCGCCAATCATTCGCCGAACAACAGCTGTTCTAAATTCAGAGAATGGGACCTAAGTTTAACGTTACATAGTTTAATAAACGCTTAGTAACATAATTTTTATTCGGCTATACCATCGTAGTAATCACCCAACTCTCAGATTATACAATTTCGTACCAGTAGCTATTATAACACATAGATGACACAAAATTCAGGCTGGTATTTCAATATCCAGTTAAATTTATCTTGCAGCTAGCTTGCATAGAAATTAACAGAATGTTGGGCACAGTAATTAACTGGCGGGTAAAATTAACTAGAAATCAAAACACCAACCGTGAATAAAACAGTATAATAAACCAAATATTGATATAATGAAGTAAATAAGTCGAGAATTTACAAACTAATAGTCATTTAATCCTAAGGACTTTATCAACTATGCCCAACCGACGCCAATCTTCAAAAACGTTCACGAAACAGTTGGTCAATGTTTTATAGTAATAATTCAATATTTGTAACAAATAACACACTTAATTACAAGAATGTTAACAATTTCTCTTTTAATGTAAAATACAATCTTTGCAAGAACTTACTTGTTGTTATTGTTAAGGCGGGTTCACTTAACGAACCACCACTCACGCCTATTAGACTAATTATTTCTACTACCCGCAGAAGTAGCCCTGAATTCCTAACATTTGTAGAAACCTCTGTGTCTTGAGAGGAGAAGCATTTAAGATTGCGTTGGGTTTAGGGAATTTAGACCCAAACATATAATATCAGATATTGCCCAGAGCAAGGCAATCGTATAAGAGATGAAATAACGTTTCATCGTCTTCTTCATATCTCTTACAGAGGGGATCGATTGTACATAAGTGTTAATTGACGTTATGGCATGTGAGGAGGCCAATGTAGGTTCGGATACCTTTCCTGCTTAACGAAAATAGGAACTGAGTTTGTTTAGACGCAGAACCTGCAATTAGAGACCTAGTTAGCCTGAAGGTTTGCTTATTCCACCATTTTTTGAACCTGAAGGATTGATCTGCTTCAATGGCGACTTTTATAAGGGTGTCAGGTGTTGGGGACGGGTATTTGCATAGTAGTACCTGTACTGGCCAAGGAATCTGCTTTTTCGTTATCTGCATGTTCGTAGTGATCACAAATCGAGAAAATAGTTACATTATTGTTCCTACATGTAAAGCCTATAGTTTTTGCCAGCATTCCCATACCAGTATCGATGATATGGTGGGGTTAGATAGGGCCTTTATGGCACCTTCACTGTCAGTGAAAATACTGCATACATTTCAGATTGAAACACAGAGACGACATTTTGGAAGATTTGCTGAAGGTACCCGCTGCAGTACAGCTGCTCTACTTTGACCCATCTGTGAACCAGATAAGACCTTGGCGATCGAGTAGTTGCTGAGGATTATTAGTGCGAACCACTGGCGATTACTGATATAAAATAGAGTATTGAGGCTCTGACTGAGGTTACACGATCACACGCACCAAAAAATAAGTACGATAAGCTGTTAGTGGTTGAAGCTTGACTTCAGCTGTAGCCTTCACGAATCCATCGCTTGTATTCAAACAGTCTGGATGCAACTCTTATTGTCTCTGCTCGTACCAAAAGGCACGAGGAAGTCAAATCAAGCAACACCTTCAGAGCAATAATTGGTGTTGTTCTTAAGGCGTTTCCAAGCCCTAGGCATACCATACGTTGTACTTTGTTGATGTGGGTGTAGTTGCTTCGGCTCCTCACTCTCCGCCACCAAACAAGTAATGCACAAATTAAGGCTGGTCTGATCACCTTCTTGTGAAATTAATGTACCAATTTGGCAGTCAAGCTCCATGTAACCCTATAGATGCGGCGACACATTCAAAAGATAGCCGTCACTTCCTTTGTTCTTTGAGATATGCGATATTTCCATGTTAACCTTTTATTGAGAGTTACCCCATATATTGGAATCTCAGGAGTATTTCTTCTGACGAAGGGCGCTACCTTAATTTTACTGATATTGGTGACCAGCTGGTGAAGGTCGACCAAGTTAGTTACTGTGTTCAGGGCATCTTGGGTAACATCCCTGACAGTGGATTCAACGTTCCCAGTGATATGCAGAACAATGTCATCCGCATAGCCCTGGTCAAAAATTCCTTTGTATTGAAGTACACTTAATAGATCATTGACTGCGAAGTTCCATAAAAGTGGTGATATAACACCACTTTGTGGGCAGTCTTTTGTGGCTGAGACTGCTATTTTGCAGATATTTAAGGATTTTTATGTACAAAAAAGTGTTGGGGTGTATACCACGATAAGAAGCGACTGAATATATACAGTCGAAGGTAATATTATGGAAATCTCCTTCGATATCTAGGAAAACCCCCAGGCTTGTCTGTTTCTGAGCCAGCACCTTTTCGGTCTTGAAAACAAGCTCAAGTAGAATTGTCTCTACAGACTTGTCTAGTTGATAGACATGCTACTGGTGGTGCATATTTGGTCCTTTTGCATCACATTACGTATGTATTCCGCAATTATTTTTTCCATTACTTTCAGTGGGAAGGATGTCAAATTTATTAGGCGAAAATCTTTGGCTTCTCGATAAGATAGTCTAGCTGTTTCGTTCGGCTTGTGTAATGCAGCCTAGTGCCAAGTTGACCCTGTAAAGCGTTAAGAAATAACAGTCGAGGATTTCAATTCCCTCTCGAAATAAAGCTAGATAGATACCATATCTGCCTGGAGATTTATAAGATTTGAAGCCATTTATAGCCCACTTTACTTTATGTAAAGTTAACATCGTGATGACAAACCTCCGTTTAGAGCTACAAGCTCTGTGGATGCTGCCATGATCCGCCGGTACATTATCTAATTTAGCACCTGGAAAGTGCGTGTCAATCGATAACATTGAAGTTCCCTCAAGGGGCACTAAAATTGTGCGATGGGAGTTTTAAGGATCTTAATCTGCATTCGAGATCATCGTTTAACACTGACACCATTATCCCTCGTGCAAGCTTTTAACCGCGACATGACATCTAGGTAGGGTTCGAACCGCCCAGTTTAGTGAAAACGGGGCGCCACTTGAAGACGGTCTTGTGAGCGGAAAAATGGGTGGTGCAATACCTTTTACCCGCCTGGTTTTGAGTATCTTCGCAGCGTTTATAGCTATTTACTTGCAATCCTATACCTAGATGTTAAGCAACCCCGTTCTGATAAGCTTCAAGGGACGAAACAAGTGGTCTACAGGTGGCTGCGACACGTTGCTTGAAAATGCGAACTCTTATATGTTTACTAGCTATTATACACATTTTGTCGTTAGAAATCCTGAAACTGTTCATATGTTTATACTTTGGTAATAGTTTAATTTTTCAAAGTTCCCGCCATTCATAGGAGGAAATTTCAATCTTTTATATAAACTGATTTGTGTAAATGATGGCTAACTATAACTTTGAAAAATTGTAGAAAAATCGTACAAAATATTGCGGAGTTACAAACGCGCCTTAGCTTTATTTATGTTTTCATATGTTCTTTGTTACAGTAGTTTACATATGAAACAGCCAGTTTATGCAGTGCCTGTAGAGCCAATAGACCAATTGACAGAACATTTACTTAATGTTGCACAAATACTTCATAAAAAATCCTAAAACTATCCATCAAACTCAATAATATTTAGGTCGTAGGGCTAAAGTGTACATTGATAGCATCTTCAGGCGTTATACCCACCAAGTTCGATTTTGTTTTCTAAGTATGGATGATACGTGAATCCATAATCGCTCACGAAAATCAAAGAATATTTAAAAGAGTGGACAACATGCGTTGAACTATCTTTCAAAAAGGAAGGGAAAATTTCATTATCCAAAAAGGAAATAAAAATTAATCTTTAGGATTGTCATTGACTGTATACGGCGTTGAAAAAGAATAAGGGTCTACTGTTATTGGATGATTTGACCAATGAAATCGGTCAGAGTGCTTATGTGGCAAAAAAAAGCCCATTCCAGCGTATAAATCAACAATTTAAAGTGTGCCAATGCACTTGCAAGGTCGTGTGGAGGAGCTAATCTAAGTTTCTATTGTGTATCGGAATCCTGAAGACCGTCAACAATCATTTGCACCCCCATTTGTTCTATAGAACTTTCTGGAGCCGTTAGGTATGCTAATATTACTAGTCGTGCAATTTCAGTTTCGAACTCCTAGGCGTTCTCTCCATGCTTCTGCATGCGATTCATTAACGGGGCACAATAGACCTGATACAGATGTTTATCTTCATATTATATTTCCAATCGTGAAATAAGGTAATTAAAATTTTTCTGTAGATCGTCGGATATTGTTTGTAGAATGTCAAGCATCCCCACGCAAAGTCACTGTTAAGGCAGTTGCTTTTTCTTTAATGGGCTATCCACCCGATGTTGCGGCTGTCACGAATTGTTTCTGGTAATTAGTTCAATGAACTTGCTGTACATTCGATTCGGTTTGTTGTTCATGAGGAACTAGCGGTACCTGCTACTTAGGCATGCCGACTTTTTTATTTACAGTGAGGCGGATAAACTTTTGTTGTAGTTCATCACACTTCTTGTTACATTTTCGTATTGTTTTGACATCTCATTGGCAACTTCTTCTATTCCTTCTCTTCATTTATTTGTCAGGTCTTCTTGCAATTTAATTTGGCTTAATTTAATATTTTCTTGTACTTTGTTTGTAATTTCATTTTGTAAATTAGTTTTTCTAGATTTAATTTCTTTCTGTAGTTTAGTTTAACTTGTTTTAATTTTTTCTTGCAATTTATTTTGATTTGATTCCATTTTTTTTGATTGGAATCCATTCTTTCTTGTAACTTAATTTGATTGGATTTCATTTCGTCTTGCATCTTTCACAAAAAATTTTCACCAACGATTCCATATTTCCTTCTTCGCTTCTGTTATTGACATATAAAAAACAATTAACACTAGCTTTTAATTAATAATAGGCTGTGACTTCGCACTTTTAATAACAAATTCGACACCTGACACCAATATAACAAAACTAATTAATTGTGTAAAACTTTTTATTTACATTCACTAATATTAGGATTATTTATTTACACTTATTTATTTAAGTATTTATTTCAGAGTACATTAACAACAAACGCTTATATTTCTATTTATGTGTAACAATAACTAACAGGACAAGATTAGAATTAAAACTAAACTAAGGGAGTTTAATCTGTTATTTATACAGAAAGGAGAAATTCCTGAACATAAAGAGAAAACTCTAGATTAGTAAAAAATAAGATTAGTCATAATATTGATATAATAAATTGTAATGTTATGACTCATTTCTGGCCTTGAATTTAATTATATAGATATCAGTAATGAGTATTTGTGATTACAGCATCTATCTTAATCATAAGGAACCTTCTGGATTGTTCTAGGATGTTCCATTGAGTTTTTTATTGTTTATAATTTTATTGCAATATCACATATCAATTGTGCGCTAGGATGTAAGTATGATAAACCAAACAGAGAGAGTAATTGGTATAAATTTAATATATTTTTATAACATTGTCTTTTATTCTTTCAAACAGAATTTGTTTCTTTTATGTGATTTACTTAGATATTTGTTGACTTAGTCAGAACGTGTTTAATTTTGAAATGGTTCTTATTAAATACTAGGAAAACACTGGACTGTTATATTTTCCTTAATTATCTATTAAGTAAACTTCAAACACTATTACCAACAAAAACTGCTTTGTTTTTGTTTGAGTGTGTTACAACTCCGTTACACTAATACCAACGAACGTATAAACGGATAAATTATATTGAATGCGACTAATGCTCAAATTTAACCCGAAATGTAAGTTCCACATCTAACGCAATTCACGAAATTCAAATTGACCTTTGTTTTACTAATGTACCAGTCTATCTAGTGGGCTTGTGTACTGTGAACCTAACATCCAACTGATTTTGTTTCGTTTTGACAGCTATGTTCGAAAAACCTGTTGGAAATTCTGTTGCGTAACGAATTATATTCAAATTTCTTTGTAATGAATATGTTAAACCTGCTAAATTGTTGTAGAGCTTCGTCGATAGTTTGGAGAAAATAGTCTATAGAAACCCCTGCATATGATTGGAGTAAGAAATTCCGCGAAGGCAGAGAAAGCGTATTACATTTAACACACGCGAGACAACCCCGGACATTTGTCAGTAGTGTGTACATTCAATGAGTTGACGAGCATATTCGTCATAATAAGGCGAATTTCTAAGCAAAATTAATCCAGATTACTGGAAATAAGCGTAGGTAGTATTGAAAAAATTATTCTTAAAGAATTCAAGTTGAGAAACATTTGTGCTAGGTAAGTTCCAAGACTGTTATCCTTACAGTCAAAGCAGAATAGGTTTCAAGTTGCATCAGAACATCTAAAGCGCTATGAACAAGAATGAGGAGCATTTCTACACCACTTTCATACTTGTGATGAAACATAGTTTCATCACTTTGTCCCGTAAAGCAAGCGATTAGGTCTAGAATGAAGGCACAACACATCGCCAGCTCCCACGAATGCAAACGTTATTCCATCAGCTGGATAGGTTATGGCGACGATATTTTGGGATGCAGAAGTGTCTTGTTTGTCGATTTTTTGCCATATCGTGAAATCGTGAATACTGTATATTATTACTAACTATTGTCTGAAGAAGCAAAACCTGTTTTTCGCACAAAAGTCAACTGACTAAAAACAATTCATTAAATTACATTGCGACACACTTTTCCACCCTCCATATAATCTTGATTTATGCTCATGTAATTTTTGTTTGTTTGTACCTCTAAGAGAAGTTTTCGGAAGCATCAGATTTGAGAACAATGTAGATGTAAATAATATTGTGCACAATATTCTAGCAGAAGTGTATAGAGCTACAAGGAGGTTAAGTCAAAAAGTAGTATAAGCATTGTCATGTAAATTTAATTTGAATAAAAAATTATAAATAGATTCCGGGATTAATTTAAACATAGTTGGTACTAACTTTAGAACTGTATTGTAATCTTGTGTAAACAACAATATATAACAATATATTTAAAAAACAAGTTTCATTAGACATGTTTTTATCGCATGGGTTCTATTTCAAGTGTAAAGTCTTGTGAAACGTGTTTTATATATTATTTTATCTAAATGGTGTTCCAGTTTAGGATTAGTTTATAATTTTGCTGGCATTTATATGTTTTGAACTAGAAGATCACATGTCATTTGGCAGATGACAAGTAGAAGCACACCGGTTATTAAAAATGAAGAAATATGCGATTGAGAAACGTGTATTTATTGTTTAAATTATTTTAAATTTAGTGAAAATTAGAAGAGGTTGGAAGAAAATTTCGTACAGAATATGATAGAGAACTATCCGCCAAATGAGGTCATTCGAAAAATTCTTGCAAAATTTATGAAAACTAGTCCGGTAAAAGATTAAAAAGCAAAAAATTCCATCGTAGTGGTCGTTGTAAGTACTAGTGTTCATGAGAATCCAAAGAAATCAATTCGTCGTTGTTCTCAACAATTACACATTCCAAAAACTACTCTATTCAGAATATTGTATAAAGATCTTCACTTAACGATCTTCACGTAAGAATGAGATAACTCAACAGACTTTGGATTTCGTCCTGAATTTGCTAATTGGGCCATATAATAAAAACTTGAAAATGAGAAATTTTTAAACATCATCTTTAGCCACGAAGCGCATTTTGAACACTGGTTGTTTTGTAATCAAACAGAATTGTCGAATCTGGGGTGAATAAAACCTACAAGAATTACTGGAAAGACTGATACATCTACAATAAGTTGCTGTTTGATGTGAATTTTGGGCACGTGGAGTCATTGGGCCATATTATTTTGAAAATTATGCTGAACATGCTTTTACTATGACTGGTGCTCGTTATCCAACCATAATTAATAATTTTTTATAGGATTAATTAGTTGCAGTAGATGTTGCGAACATGTGGTTTCAACAAGATAATGCCACAGCCAACGAAAAAATTGACCTTTTCCGCATACGTTTTGGTGAGAAAATAATTTCGCGTAGAAATAATGTGAATTAGCCGCCTAGATCTTACGATGTGACACTCGAAGTTTTGCCTATTGTGTTATTTAAAGGAAACAGTCTATGCCAATAGTCCACAAACAGTTGATGACCTAAAGAAGAACATTGCTAATAGAATTCAAGAAATTGGCTCGCCGTTAAGCCAGAATACCACCGAAAGCCTTTGCAAACGAGTGGAATCATGCCATACAGTAGTAGAAGGTCACTTAGAAGACATTGTTTTCTATTACTAAACCGGAAACTTTGTACTATCATTTGGAATAAAAATTTTGTTATTTGTGAAATAATTTGTGTGTTTCTTTAAAAATTTAAGAACTAACGTCAAATTGGAACGCGATTTATTTACTTAAAATTTAAGAAAAAAACACATTTTGTTAATACATAACTGACTCAGGAAACTTTATGATAGTTGATAAGACTGTCGTTTTGTCAATTTTTCATGTAATTTGGTGTTTAACAAGGATAAGTACTAATGTTACCAAACTTTTAAAGTAATATATAACATACTAAAAGGAAGGCTATTTTGAACTCAAATAGGTTTTGTAATGAGCTCATTTCGCCATTCAAATAGATAATAGATATTTACGTTATAAGGATCGTAATGATAATCATTATGGCATGCGTTGTGAAAATTATTGACCTCGGCTAACGCCTCTCTCGACTATCAGCAAGTGTCATAATGATTATTTACGATCTATATCTATGTAACATACAAAAATCGAAATGTAAATTGATATTAACCTTGAATAATTTGAAAGTATTTAAATTAAGAATGCGAAGTGTACTCGTTTCCTTAGTGAATTATTTATTCATAATAATAATTTTCATTGCGTTATTGATAAATTTATTGTAGTTCTCAGTGCTACATTGAATCATTACGGCATTCAGTTTCACAATGAGTGACATTATGACACTCAAGTAGGAGTTTATAAAATTGTTAATATGACACGCTACCAGCTGAAATATATGTGCTTTTTCTCACAGCCATTGAAAAAAGTAAGTTTTATTAAATACATTTACGTTACTAAAGTTGTATTTTTATATATTGTAAATTAAATAACATTGGATGCGAGTATGCACTTGTTAAACACTACCTGACACTACCTTTGTAAACGCAATTCATAAAGTGTGTCCTTTTACAAAAACATTGAAAGTAGCGATAATGAATTTAGTTGTGCTCCAGAAGAAATAACTAATTCTGTATCCATGGTAACACTAAAATTGTTACCTAAAAAATCTAAATAACTACATGAGAAAGAATAAACCCCTTATGAAATGAAGAAAGAGCAATAATATATAACTTCGGTTAATTAAACAAACGACAAAAGAGATCAACATTTTCATCTTCTTTATCAAAACTTAGGTCGACCCTTAACTAAAGACACATTATTTATTGATAACGATAATAGGAATAAAAGTATTTGCGGAGAAACTATATTTTGGGCTACGGGAACTAATACTACAAATGAAAATATTGATTTTAAAGTAAGTTAAACAAAAAATAAATTTGTAATGTATTTTTCCAATTTAACAAACTGTACATTCAATATTTACAATAAATATTGTTTTAACTTCTTTCTTAAATAGGCCGCCGTGGAAAAATATTGTACGCAATAAGTGAGTGAGTACTTTTTCACTCGTGAAAATTATTGCGTTCGCCTGCGGCTTGCGCAACAAACGTTCTTACACGTGAAAAGACGATGTACTTTACTTGCACATTTAATAAATATCTATTTATAACCTCAGAAGGCGATATTAAGTCATCATTAAAGTACGTGAATGATTTAGGAATGATTAAAATTAGACACTAACATTAAGTATATATAGGGTGGTCCCGAAACAGTTGGACAAAGGGTTCAATTAAGCTCGCTAAAATAAGGAAAAAAGTTCCTATAAGTATGGGCCCGAAAATGTCTCCTTTTGGAGTTACAGCATGCACTATACTTTTTATACAAAATAAAAGAGTTTAAAAAATTAAATAGACCGTTGTACAATGATCTATTTTTAATTTACCAAAGCTGCTGAAGGTCTCCACCACCAGTTTTGACATATGTTTGCATGCATCTAACCATCGATTTTCGAAGGCGCTCAAATATTCTTAGTGTATTTCTGATTGGTTGACAGACATAGGTATTTATTTGTCAGCGCATCGATCATAAGTGCCTTAGTTACGCTGTTTCTTTACATCAAACGTTGAAGCTTAATTAAAAGGCGAGTGTTGATAACGTAATTAATAGGTCATTATTGAAATGTATCGTTTTTCAATCCTTGAACTAACAGGCATACACTTTACGTATGGATGTGCAAATAGTAATTTTCGTTTGGCTAAAAGGCTATATCGCCAAATTTATCCATATCGTGAATGTCCTGCAATAGGCACTTTTGCAAACATACATCGGCATTTGCGGGAAACTGTCTCGTATGAATAGAAATGCTGTTCGTGGAGTGCAGATGAATGTAAGAACAGTCAATATGTCCGTCTTTATAGCTTCTTCTGAATAATAATTGCATCCATTTAATGTCCAACGCGTATAAGCGCTGTTAGAGTAAAACTATTCACGGCGTCTCGAATTTACTCTATGGTTTTTACAAAAATGCTTAGAGCCCGGATTTTACGTGGCAGTACTTTTCACTGATCAAGTTATGTTCACTAAAGACGAAATTATGAACTTCCACAATAACCATCATTGATCAGATGAAAATCCACGTATTATTATACAAAGCAGACATTAACAGCGATTTTCCTTGAACGGTGGACTGGAATTGTTCAAGATAAGTTGGTTGGTCCTTATTTCTTTCTTCCCACCCTAAATTGTCAAACTTACACAAACTTTTTAGAAGAGTTAATTCTTCACGAAGTCCCGTTATTGATACGACATGAAATGTATCTTATGCACGACGGAGTGCCGGCACATTTCAGTGTTGTTGACAGAGAAGTTTTGAATCGCGTTTATCAAAACAGGTGAATCAAAATAGGTGGATTGAAAGAGGTGGATCGAAAGAGGTGGACCTATTCCATGGCCCGCTCGCTCAGCTGACTGTAATGCTTTGGACTAATTTCTCTGGGGACATCTAAAAACACTTTTTTATGCTACTCACGTAACGAATGTGAGGGAATTAGGATAGCGGAATTTAAACAGCTACGAACAAATCAGACATACACCAGGAATATTTGGACGCGTTCGACAATCCAAGGTTAGGCGCACGCAAGCAATTGTTCAAACTGGTGATAGATACTTTCAGCAACTTTTGTAAATTAAAAATAAATCATTGTATAACGGTCTGTCTAATTTTTATGCCTTAAACAGAGTAATTTGTTTATTTTGTATAAAAAGTGTAGTGCATGCTGTAACTCCGAAAGGAGACATTTTTGGACACAAATTAATAAGAACATTTTTCTTTATTTTGCCGAGTTTAATCGAACCGCAAAGTTTGGCCAATTATTTTGGGACCACCTTATATTTATTGCTTTGGGTTTGATCTTATTTCCAAAGAACGGTATAACCAGTGGCAGCTCGTTCGAAGGGGCACAAAGGCACGTGCCCACTTAATAAATTATTCAGTCATTCATCATTCAGTCAGTATATTATTCTTATTTTACATAGATTTTTATTTTATAACGGATGGTATCAAA
>JAHWXV010004768.1:0-14088 GCA_024586415.1 Phrixothrix hirtus | reverse complement strand
CCCCCCCCCCCCCCAACTTCAAACCTTTGTAGGTATATCCAGCGTTTTCCTTAGAGCTGGTGAAATCTATCGCGGTTCCCCATCCTCCAACAAGCTACCGAGAAACCAGCATTGTCGGCGGGCGTAACGCCGGCCGTGCTCGTGATAATAAATTATTGACGCCCCTACGCGAGGCTTCGAAACTACCATCATAGCAGTTCGGTAGGTTTACCATTTTGACCTTTTCGTTTTCCATGTTTTTTTTATACGTCTATACCTTTCGGGGACCGAAGCTATTTGGAAATTACCATTGTAGCGCGAAGCTAATGTTTAATTTGTTACCCTAACATGAGTGTGTCACGCGATTACAATTTCAGAGTAATAATTTTCACGTTTGAGGATAATTTTATGTGTTAATTAGGTATGCAATTTAATTTTGGCGTTTGGAAAAAAATACATTTTTTTCTTCTAGTAATTTATTGTTTAGTAGGTTGGACATTTTTACATTCACGTTTGTTGGAGGTTCTATCATTAGCTAAGTTGTCATTTTAAGTGACACAATTTTATTTCTTGAACACTGATTATTTATTACATACAGGGTACTACACAGTTAGTCGAATACTTTATTAGCGCTAATTTCAAATATTGGGTGCTATTGAATTTATTTGAGTTTCCTGTGAACATTATTAAGGTTGAATTCTGTTATTGGTGCAGATCTACGTTAGTTATCTTTATGTAAAGTTTTGTATACTGGTTAGTACAATTAATCGGAACTTTCGAAATAGTTGTGGGAAATTATCTGTTTCAAAGTTAGTCCCTGAACTTTATTTTGAACTTAGCACTTGGTTATTTAGCATTGTAAATAAGAGAGACTGTGATCATGGATTACATGTTGCAGATTATATTAATGACATTGCCACAAATCCAGTATGAACTACATAGACATGATCAATCAATTAAAGGCTCCCTGTTCACGCGGTGGAAGCGTGTGCGAGAGGTTCTTTTGAATGAATTGGTTGTTCCTCGGTCAACAAAGTATCCGTTTACTTACGCTGAGGATTCAGAAGCCATTACCGATGATTTAGCAATTGTATAGAAGGAAGTAAAGGTTATTATAAAGGACATACCTCAGTCTAAGGTATCTGAAATCTAAAGTTTATTAGTTGTTTTGCGTCTTAGAATTTCACACTCGAATCTGACTTCTGACTCGGAAATATTGTTAAAAGCTGACTTTATGGTAAGCTTAACTACAGTGTTCAACAAATACGAGGAACTTTCGTATGGTCTCGTTCCTCAAGTGGACTTGTCAGAATTAGAGGACCCTCAGGATATGGTTAAAAGGGTTGAACCTAAGGTGGAAGCGGACAGTAGTTTTCTCAAACCTTCTTTTTCAGAGGTTAACCCCTCCGGTATTAACAGTACGTCTGAGGCGAAGGTGATGCCATGTATTGTTCAGAAACCTACCTCCATGGCAAAATGGAATTTATATTTTTCGGGAAATAAGAATGTCTCTATAAATAGCTTCTTAGAACGAGTACAAGAATTGAAAGCTGCTCGAAGTGTTAGTAATGACTAATTGTTTGTGCAGGGTATAGATTTATTTAGCGACAAGGCACTGTTGTGGTTTAGAGCGATTCGTTCTGAAGTTGACAGTTGGCCTAGTTTAGTTAAGGCTTTCAAAGAGGAATTTCTACCTTCCAATTATGACGACTCTTGGATGAGATCAAGTCTAGAACCCAAGGACATAATGAGGGTATTGGCATTTATGTTGTTGTCAAGAGTAATTTGTTTAGTCACTTAAGAGAATCATTGATTGATCCAGCCAAAGTGGCAGCCATTCTTAAGATTCCCACATTCAGGTCCATACAAGAAGTCCGTCGAATTATTGGCATGGCTTCATGGTATCGACGTTTCATCCTTAATTTTTCCACCATAGTCGCACCGCCGTCTTTAATCATGAAGAAAATGCTAAGTTTGGGTGGTCTGAACTTTGTGAGGGCGCTCTAAACTCAATTAAATCTTGATTAATCTCCGCTCCTGCTTTGAAGTATCCCGATTCTTCGATCCCTTTTTGTCTGCAGACCGATGCTTATGATTTCGGTGTTGGTGTCATGTTAACACAAGTAATTCATGTGCAAGAACGGGTGGTTTGCTACTTAAGCCGTTAACTTAATAAGAACGAGCAAAAGTATTCCGTAATGAAGAAGGAGTGTATCGCAGTCCTATGGGCTATTGAACAACTTAGACCGTATGTTGAAGGGTCTCATTTTACAGTTGTTACAGATCACTATTCTCTGGTTTAGCTACACAATTTGAAAGATCCGTCATGTCGACTAGCTTGATGGGCAGTTAGGCTGCAGTATCCTCACTACCTCCTCTATTTCGGTAGATACGCTGAACCTGGAAGTTTCTTCGATCAATACCTGATATGTGGACCGCAAATATACTTAAGTTGTTACGCTCTGATCCTATTCAGTATAACCGTTGGAAAGTATTTGCGGGTAAGCTATTCAAACACATTTCGAACCGCTACGCAGGGTTGAGTGACGAAAAAGATAATTGGAAACGAGTGTTTCCGAAGGCAGAACGTCTGGTGATTCTTAAGAGACTACATGACGAACCCACAACCGATCACTTTGGCATCAATAAAACCCATAACCGGGTTTCCCAACGTCATTATTGGTTAAGATGGATGCTGATGTCACTAGATACTTAAAAAGGTGTTCTGTGTGTGCGGTTCAAAATCCAGAGCAAAAACGACCTTTAGGGCATATGGCAGGTCATCCGAGTGTCCATAAACCATGGAAAATGATCGCTACCGAGGTAGTTGGGCCTTTACCGCGTTCAACTCAAGGATATTCTTATATTTTAGTCATGGTGGACTATTTTACTAAGTTTTGATTATTATTTCCGCTACTATCCGCTACCGCTGTTGCGGTTACGCAACGTATGGAAAATGACGTTTTCCTAATGTTTGGAGTTGCTCAGGTAATTTTGTGCGATAATGGTGTGCTGCTTCGTAGTAAAGGGTTTATTAGAATGACTTCATCCTATGGTACAAGATGAACATTTAATGCTTATTATTATGACAAGCGATTCCCAGTAAAAGGGACAATCGTGTACTCAAAACAATGTTGACTTCATACATCCAGGAAAATCAACGAACTTGGGATAGATATTTGCAGAAGATTGCGTGTGCTATTCGTTGAGTATCGCACGAAGTTCTTGGAGTGTCTCCGTATTTCGCAAATTTTGGTAGAAATATGATCTTAGAGAGTAATTCTCGCTCCGAAGTCTCTCCGTAGATCAAGGCGATGCTCAATCTTCGAGCCCCGTAGACCCCAACCGTATACTACATGCGGTGGTGAAGTTGCACGAGGATACCGCGAAGCGAATTAAGATAGCTTCGGAAAAGAATAAAACACAATAAAACTTGCTGAGTCATCTCGTTATCTTCGAAGTAGTCGATTCTGTGTGGAGAAGAAATTTCGTGTTGTTACATGCTTTATCCTTTATGACAGCTAAGTTAGCACCGAAATGTATCGGTCCCTTCTTGATTAGAAGGAATGTTACGTACCACTCGTACGAGTTAGGTGATTCTTCGGATACGTCGAAAAGTATATGGCACGCCAAGGATTTGAAGTCAGACCCTACACTGGACTGACCGACGAGACTGTCTTCGACGTCACCGACTTGAACTGTGCGAATGTAGTATGACTATCCCCCCTTTGATATATCTTCCTTACTTTTCTTTCCTATTGTTCTGTACACTCCTAATCCCTTTTTTGGCGTCGTGTTAATATAGATTTACGTGAATCGGTACTAATCGCTTACTAGAAATGGCCCTAGGCGCCTGGTAAGTTCCGTGGACGAAGATTGTCCTTAGGAGACTTCGATTCTATAATGCTTCCCTTTCCTATCGGCCGGCTTTACCTACAACACGTCGTGGGGCAGGTTCTCCTTTAGTTACACCTGGGAGCTTGCGGGTTACTGCAGCGATTGGGCGATTGTTGTGGAGCGCTGGACATGTGACCGTGTGTTCAGTTGTTTCATTTAAGAGCGAAACGATTGCGTAACCTGGTTAAGTGGACACACACACCTCCGCCCTGCGATGTTGGTAGACGGGGTAGAAGCCTGTGCTCCCTCATAGTGTCGTGTCGTACTCTCTTTCTCTAGTGCAGAGAGGAGCATGAATTTGGGAAATCCCCTCCCTCAACCTAGTGCTTGGTAGAAGCTCCGGTCGGAATGGTGTGGCTTAAGATCTGGAGCTTCACTCCTCATTTCGCACCGTCCGTGGCCATTCAAGGTGCACCATTGAATACCTTCCTGTCTTTAGAACAGGCAACAGCGTGACTGCTCTGTTTAGGTGTGGAACGCCTTAAGTTCCCGCGCCTTTTTCTATGTTAAGACCTGCACTATCTCGCCTTTACGAATTTGCTTGGGTTTTTTTTGAGTTGATTGATTTTTGTAGAAATTTTCGATGGAAACTTTTTCTGCCAGGGGTGATGTCAGGTTCTGTTGGTGTCCTACGCCAATATTTAAATTTACCGCGGTACGTTTACGGTAAACGCGTTTTTGTTAGGACTACGAAAATAAATAGAGTCGGTTGGAACAAATATGAGATACGAGTTTTTTAATGTCTGGAAATTAAACAGTCATTACTAAAATAAAGCGAAGGTTGTATGCGATTTCCGCTTTTACGTATTACGAATGTGTATAAGTTGTAATAACTCCTCACGAGACCATCGCGATGTGGCATTAAAGAACACGTAGATCGTACGTCATAGAGTCGATTGTGTATGAGTGATTTTTCTTGAAGTTTCCGGAGTGGGTGTTTGGTATCCTCAGGAGTGAGTGTGGCGGAATCCCAATCCTGAGAAATCAAATAGTGGGTTTCTGGGGAAATACTTGCCTTTTTCCACCCTATTCGCAGCTTCATCGGACTTGTGGGTCCACTGCTAGTGCAGGAACGTATGAGAGTCACGACTGACGATTTTGGTGTTTTGGTTAAGCGGGTAGTCCTGTGACTCGTCGCCCAAGATAAAGGTACTTATTACTACATTCTTTGCTTCAACATTGTTTGCCTGTAAGAGCGCACGTGATATGTCAACGTGTACCGGCAGGAATCCAGTGTAATTTATAGTCCCAGCTGTCGACTATTGTAGAGCAAAACTTAAATCTTTCTCATTTTGAGGGGAGCCTGTCAGTACATAATTCTTGTCCGATCTATGGACGCATATCTGTATTTACTGTGATTAGTAGATTTAGAAAATAATTGTAGTTCATAGTAGATCGGTTAGTTTTCCCCGCACCTCTTGAATTAGGCCGCATTCAAGATCCGGCGAAGTTTACTTGTAACACTACGTATCCTGTTGTTGTTGTGTATTCTATATATGTCATTCTTTAAACATAGATAAATAATTATTCCTCAATTAGACCTTCATTTAAACTTAGAATAAGTTAACTGTGATTATTTTGTATTTCAGGGGATATCTGTTAGTCAATGTTCTCCCCCTCTAGCAACGGCTTTAATTCATATTTATACTAGGAGCCCAGGTAAGCGGCAAATCCGATACAGCCCAGTTATAGGTCGCAGAACCTTTTTCCTTGTTCCAAAGGACAGTTCTATTCAGTATACGGCCAACGAGAAGGAGTTCCCCCTTACCCTACTTCAAACCTTTCTACGTATTTCCAGCGTTTTCATTAGAGCGTGTAGGTGCTGGTGAA
Organism: Phrixothrix hirtus; assembly: GCA_024586415.1. Taxonomy (NCBI): domain Eukaryota; kingdom Metazoa; phylum Arthropoda; class Insecta; order Coleoptera; family Phengodidae; genus Phrixothrix; species Phrixothrix hirtus. Next base: position 8,382 of record JAHWXV010004768.1, on the reverse strand, counting down.
AATTGTCGTGGACCCCTCGTCCGAGAAGCTAGCGGGACACCAGCATCACTGTTGGGCATATTACCTGCCGCGCTCGTGGCAACAAAATAAATTGTTCTCTCAGAGATGTAGAACAAACCTGAAAAATATAGAATTAAAGTGTTTACTCTTGTAACTACTTGCACACTTTATATACTAAATATGGATCTCTATTTAAGGAAACAGCAACTGAGAATTTACAACCAAAATATGCAATCTGCCGTTGGAGTTATCCTAACACAAGTAGAACCAATAAGCGGCAGTGGGTATAAAGTTACGCATATTGACTGGTTCACCAGTACTCCATTATCCTAGAAAGTGTTACAGGATCATAATTTAACAGTAGCCACTGTCAGAAAGCATAACATTTATCTTTCTGGGTACTTCATCAAAACGAAGAATCAAGGAGTTAGGTCAAAAATCTTTGGTTTTAGGAGGAACGCTAGTACTCTGATGATAGCATGCATACCGAAGCAGAACAACACTATAAATTTATTATCGACAATGTAAAACAGCAAAGTCATCGTGATTTACGAAAACCAAAAATGTGCGATATTGTATATCGATATGTTCAATATACTTAATAGCAATAAAATCGAACAATGGGCTGCTTGTAACATTTTTCCACCTTTTGGATGTGGTTGTTGTCAATGCCCTAGTTATTTTTACACCTAATAAGAAGTTAGATCAACGCCGAGTGGAAAGAAAATGGTTGGAAGGTCTTCCCAAGGAAATGGTTTCGTCAGTTTATCAGATCTTAGCTTCAGATTACCGATTTTCCTAAACCAGTACAGTTAGGAGTCCTCTATATCATACAGAACAGCGAAGCATCGGTACCAGAAGAAAATTTGAAAAGCCAGAAAATTGAAAAAGAGTAAAGATGTGAATTGTGCACTGGATCTGCCAATAACCCCTGTAATACTTGCAAAATTTACAAAATATATATTTGCTGAAATTACGGGAAGCATACGTTCCTGAATTGCCTGAAAAATATTAAGTTATGAAGATTTGATTTAATGATATACCTAATTTTGCCACACATTTTTATCAGTGTATTATATGTTTAATTTTATATTTGGAGCTTTTTCATTCTATATAAAATACTATTCACTTTTTCTATGCTATCTTTAGATATAGAAAGAACCTATATTTTACATATTAGTGTACCAAAAATAGATTAATACGTACTTATAGTATTGTACAAAATGTTCCAGGGTAAAAATTTCGTAAATTGTTCAAAGTTTGCAAGGAAAAATTTCAACTTCATCAGTTGCTATAAAAAATATAGTTTTTCAGTAAAGTGGTTATTAAATAAAAATCTACAAGCACTTATCCATGAAATTTATAGTGAATTATGTTTTCAATAGAATTACAGTAAATTATTTCAATTTAAATAATGGTGGCATTTAAGAATATGACTCATGATACCATACAGAAACGGCTTCAATATGCTTTAAGGGTGTAACGCCTAGAAGGCTAGAATATTAATAAAATACTACAAGAAATGTCATAACAACATTTATTTCAAACGTTCGTAGAATGAATGTTATCACATCAGTAACTGTGTAATAAAATATTCATCTATGTACACCTAATTGTGTTTTTACAAGGTCATTTTTATATGGCATTGAAATAAGATGGTTTATAAAAAATTAAAGTAAATAAACGCAATTTTATTTTAACACGATTACATTTGATTAAGCACGCTTATGGTGGCTACACGCGATCAAGTTTTCAGTCCAATTTGCATGAAACTTGAGGCTTGATCCAATTTGCAATTAGTCCATATGGGCTACAAACGATCAAGTTTACCGTCCAGTGTGCATGAGACTGTCAGTTGAAATTATTGGTTCAAGATTAGCTTTAAAGCTAAAAACCGTAAAAAGAAGATTTTAGTGTACAGACTCGCTACAAAACGATATATCTCTTCGCATAAAAATGTACTGAACGAATTAAAATTTGCCCAGAATGATTGGCATAATTATTTAAGAATGAACGAAGGAACTTATTTAAAACTTCCCTCCTTAGTAATTAAAAGGAAATATACTGTTATGCGATGTGTAATAACACCACATGGCTGGGCTGACTGTTGAACTGACGCACATACACACGTTCAAGTTGGCCTGACGCTTGAAGATTGATTAAGTCGACAGAATCGAATATCAACTGTGTTTTCAAGTGTACTTGTCATACAAATTGATATCCACACACGATCAAGTTTACTTGATTAAGCCCCAAGTCCCATTCAAATTGGACGGTAAACTTTATTGTGTGTAGGTACCATTAGAAAATTTGTTTTATTAAAATTTCAATAACAACTAATTTTATTTCCATTACATATTTTCCTTAATTGTAATTTTCTAGAAATATATATTTCGGGAAATTCCCTTTTCTTGTTGATATAAAAAAATTTACTTGTACGAACAATTTAAATATTTTAGTCTTTCGTCCAGTTTCAATAAAGTTTCTTATATTGATAATGAAAGCCAGATAACGAAACAAAATTTAAATGCAGTTAAAAAAGGGTTAGCCGTATTTCTCTATTATTTAAAAAATTCTTAAAAACTCTTTAAGAAGTATGTCGCAAACTACAACTATTAAATAAAAACACAAGGTCACTTCTTTAGAAATTAAAATACAGTTTTTTATTAAAGTCCTTTTAGTTCAGCTATTGTTTTCAGGTTTAGGGATATAGAACAAATCGCCTATTTTTATATATAGACAATGTATTTTTGAACATTTCCTGTACGGTTATTTTTATAACCTATCTACCGTGTAAAAACAAAATTAGGTGCATAGAAAGACAGAAAAGTTTACTGGCTAGAAATGTGTTCCAATTAAGAAAAAAGAATTATCATTTGTGCAGTACCTTATTGTAATATTGTATTTTGTGGTTTTTGAAAACTAGCTGCTTTGGATGAAAAATGATTTTTTAAGAACAATTTGGCCTGTTAATTCAAATTAAATTATTGCAATCGTTTTCTATTTAAACTGATTGTCACCAAATTAGAAATACATGCCACAGTCGGATATGTTAATTTTTATATAATTTTCCAAACTTCTACGTTGCTAACTGTAATTGATTCTGTAATAATTCTAGTTTCTTTTACGCTACGGAGAATTTCGTTATGTAATTTTCTTGTTAAAGCCATCTCTACTAAATCTCTCGGCTTCATATTTCAAAATAAAATGTAAAGTTCCCATTCTCTTCCATACTCTACGTTTCCGAGTAACATATATTAAAAATGTTTCAGTTCTTCATATTACAGTTTCTTATAATTTGGATTTATAAGTTTAAAAATGGCTTCTCTGCTTTCACCTAAGGATTAAGTATACCAAAAGCTCTTTTTAATAATTTTATCTGTGATAATCTAGAACATTTAAGGTATGGTTTCCATAATTATTTCTTTGAACTCCTTTGATTTAACATGAAATCGTGTTTGTATTCATGAGGGACTTCGGAACTTTTCAAATTATCAATTGTGTTGTTTATCATTATGGTTGAATAGCTTGCATTTATATAATAGTTAATTGAGATTCCGTAAATATTTGTAACGGTATGAGAATTCTCGAAAAATATCAATCACTTATAACCTAAATTTAAAAATACATTAAAAGTTTAGAATATATTTTATTGGATGTATAATGACTAAATGCATTTGGTAATATCTACAATAGTAGAGATCCTTTTAAAGCTACATATAGGAATTTCATTCTAAATTTAAACAATAAGCGGATCAATTCCCGATTACAATATTAGTTTTCCAACATTACACTAGCTGTGCGAGAATAAACGCTATAAGTTTTTATGTCAATAGCCTTTGGCAAATGCTTACCTATGAAGGGTACTGATTGCGTACGTGACGGTAGCATTTTTAAGCTCTACAATTTTTGCAAAAGTCATACGAGGTTCAATAAATTATATTTGAAAATAATTACCCAAGATGCATATATTATTATATAAATTCGGTACGTTACTATTATTGTTGAGAATATTGGCAATTCTATTGAATTCTCAAATTCGCACTGCTGTTGCATTTGTAGGAGAGACTGCAATTTATGTAGTAGCGCTACATGTTTCTTTTGAATATACATAATGATTAAAATCAACCTCTATTAAAAGTTGTTCCCTGTCAATTTTTATATACTTGCGAATAGTCAAATATTTGGAACATAAATTTGTGCTATTATATTAATTAGCGACGATTTTTCAAAAAAAAATTTACGAAAATATATCCCTGAATTTATTTCTTATACGTATTCATAATAAAAATGTTGAGCTGTAACAGGAAATGTAATTAAAATATCTTGTAAAGGAAAATTCTTTGCCAACATTTAGAACCTTAACTCTACTTTTAAAACTTCTCTACTGTAATTAAAGATATATTAATAGGTTTGTCTTATTCAGGATGCGTGTTGCTAGTATTTAATTCAGGCTCCCCTACGTATCTTTCGGAAATTGTAGATATTTTATGACAATGCCTCTGCGAATATTTATTGTGTTTCTTAACTTTTTAAAATTTCTAAGGCTCCTCTGCGCTATATTTGGCAATCCAAAATGCAGTAATCAAATATTATTACTTTTTAATAGCTGCAATTAAAATTTTAAAAAGAATATTATAGCGACCTGTAAAATAATATAAATTGATAAACAATAGTGTTGTCCACATTTTTTAATTAATTACGGAAGCGCATTACTGAAAAAATGCTAAACAATATTTTTTCAAAATTACGCTCTCGTAATTTATTAAACAATGTGGATGAATCTGTTGTTTATAAATCCATACTGTTCCTCAGGTTGCTACGTTTTTAAAAGTGTTAATTGCAACTATTAAAAGCCACTAATATTTAATTCTTGCATTTTGGGTTGCCTAATCTAGTGCAGAAGAATCTTAAATTTAAAATGTTTTAAAAAATTAGTAGGAATTAACATAATTCTACATTACATTACTAGCCTTAAACCCGTTTCTTTCTATAATATAATCGCACACACCATCAACACCGCAATCTACGCTTTGCATATTTACCACATTTACTGATTTGTTTATATCACCTTCACTTTATAACCTGCCACGGTAGCTAACAGCAGCAATAACAATAGTATTTAGCTATACAAATCCAGCAGGGTTTTACTACTTATCAGACGTCGTCCTCAATGCTAACAGTCATTCAAAAATAACGCTAAAGCTAAAAGTTTGAAATGCACACTTATGCTTGGGGAAAGAAAATTGCAAGGGAGTAAATAAAAAGCCCTACTACGTCTTTAGTCGTTAAATGCTGGTGCAAAGATATACACCGCTACAGTTAGTGAAAACATCAACTTGCGTTTAAAAATGTAATTGAGACACAAAGTGAAAAAGTTGACACGCTTAGAATATAATCATAAAAAGCTGATGTGTTGTCATACACATCAAAAGTCTCAAATAATTGCAACACGCGAACTTTACATAAAATTTGTAATTTTCCTCAAGGTAAAAATTAACAGTACAATAATTGTGATGTACTAAAAGGAGAGTTTCGTCCTTAGGCACAATTTATGCCTTCAAATACGTTAGTTGCCTAACTAAACACCAGTTCACTGATAAAGTAAAGAACCAAATATATATAATTAGGGAAAATTGCTCAGAACTGCCAAAAGGTAAGCAATAATGTTATCTTCGGTAAGACCTTCGTGACACTGAGTTTTCCGAGGGTAAACTTGTATCGTTTCAGTACCCTTATTACAAAAATTCTTGGGCATTCCCGTAGCGTTAGCAATTATATGGACAGAGATGGCGGCGCCAGGGGCTATTTAACCTAACATTTTTATTTGTACAGTTTCGTCAATTGCTCTCAGTTGCTGACGTTTCTTATTCACTACATACGTTATTGCCAGAAATTTGATTGTTAGCTCCGTTACGTAACTATGGGTAGATCGTTTTCTCTGTAGGCCATCCAGTATGTATAACGGCGTAATATGTTCTGAAATAACTAGGATTGCTAAGTGCGCGAACAATTAATTTCTAGGTCATTACCTAAATATTTTTCCATAACTTTTTTAATAGAGGTTCGAAAATTTTTGATACTGCCAACAGTAGTGCTAAATATATTACTAGTTAAATGATATAGAATAATTTTTTTGCCTTAATGGTTTTACCATATTTAACTTCCGTATCTAAAAATGTTGAAATTTCTATAAATTCTTAACTTAATGCCGAACTCCTTCCTAGATAATTATGTAAAAGCATTCTTTCTAAATTTTTGGTTTTTTCTTATGACCTAATTTACTTAAGTATGAGTATCATCATTTTAAAAATTAAAATTGGCGTTAAAATACCTAAAATTAGAAACAACTAGATGAGACGTATGCAACGTAGAAATGAGTTTAATCAGTGCAACGATTTCAAAATAAGTTGAACTACAAAGTTGTGTTAAAATGTTTCTCTATTGTGATCTATTGCATCAATAAAATTTAGAAGCTTAGCTGCTAGTCATGTGAATCGTAAAGGAGTTCGAAATGGCTGCAATTATCCATGTTATTAAAAGTAACATATCTGCCGCTTTAAAATAAAATTAAAATATTATTTTGCACGCATTATTGATAACTTCCTTATCCTGGCATTATCCATATTTAAGAGTATTTTACTTAATTGTGATAATATAATAAAATAGATCCATTCGAAGGTTAAATATAAATTTGAAAATTATGTTCAATACTGACATTACAAAAGAATTACATTTTTATACAAGTTACAGTTATTTCGGAAGCGAAGCTGTTACTTCATCTAGCTCTACTTAAAATAACTTTTAATTCACCAGTCCCGAAAATTGTTTATTGCAGTTCATAGAATAATTTACATACCTTTTTAATGATATGCTAATACTATTATTGTACCTATTGTACCTAATTCTATAAAGGCTACTGAAATGTCTGAAATGTTATACAAATTTCTATATCCCGTTTCGGATTATATTTTTGCCAAACAAATGCACAGCCACACAAGTTATGAATATATATTTAACTAAATATGACTTACAAAATACAGAATGTAACATTAAGTCTACAAAATTATTAATGTGGTTTAAATTTCCTTTAAAAATCATTTTAGTTGCTTACATAGTTATGATATGGCATACATGGACGTTTCTGAAATTTGATTAAATATGATTTAATGGTGGCATTAATACGAAATGAATTAGCAAAGAAAATCATGTAGATTTTGTATTCAGTGGAAAAGGGTTATGTAAATTATTTTTAATTATGAATAATTTCATAATCTGTAAACAACTCTAACACAAAACCGTTTCGGAAATGATGTAGCATAGATACACAGGTTCCTGCATTAGTGCGATAACCGCAGAGGGAATTGAAATTAAAACAGATAAATGTTTGCAATCTAATAGATTGCAGATACTAAGATACGGAATATGCAATAACAATTATTGGTTAGCCTTCATGTTTCAATATATAAAAAGGTTTAAAATTTTATTATTTCATTTCTTGCCATTATTCTGTTTAAAGCATGAATTAAACATAGATAAAAGTTTTTATTAATGCGCGAGCTTTAACAAAATTTCAAAAGTAGCAACGCTCTTGCAACCTCTAGCTTTATTTAATTCTAAAGGTAGCACTGTTAGCACTTATAAACATAGCTTAGTTTCTAGACAAGTAATTATAACTATCCAAAGAGCTATAACATTATTATCAGAATGCTCAGCACTTAGGAGGGACACATTAAACAATCCAATTAAGGAAAAATGGCAGGATACACTTTATACAATCAATTCAAGTAAAAAGTTAATTACAAAGAGATAAGGTATAAATTATTTTTAAACGTCCGCTTTAAACATTTCAGAATTCTAAACCTTTTAAGGTATTAAATTTATTGCGTTAATTATTTACAAAAATTGGATTCCAATTTTTTCGTCTGTATTTCATACCCACCGCTTTGAAATGAGTGCATCTATAAATGTCAATCTTGGTTGATAATATTCAGTCGGAGCTACTTAATTATTATTCAGTTAATTTATGAAGGTCCCTTAAGCCAATTTTGCACTGATATTGAATATAGAGCGTGTAGAAGAATAATATTTAGATGCAAATCTTATGAATGAGAAATCCTTGACACTTAAAGGTATTTTTTTTCTAACTGAAAGGTATTTAAAATTTTTTACGGGTCATCTATCTTTATCCAAAGCATTTTTAAACAAGAAACAGTTATGTTCAATATTACTTTATAGCAATATATTAAACACACGCGCGCGCCCACTCCTCAACGCTCTCGACCATTCATCCGTTCACCCCAGATGCAACCACACCGCAGTACGACTGAGTCCCGACCGCCACCCGACTGCAGAGCGACACCTCGTTCGATTTCACACCCA